>JASDQU010108143.1:24316-65096 GCA_032191745.1 Picea mariana | reverse complement strand
CCGAATTACTAGAGTACGAGCTAAAGAATGCTGACCCTGATTCTGAAAATCATCTTCGGGACATTGTTGAGTCTGAGCTTCATAAGGTTGTTGTGCATCCGAGGCTGGTGGTATATACTGATATGATTGATTGGGCTCTGGATAAGGTAGATATCCCAACAGGGAGCATTCAGAACGAGCAAGGAGCTATCGTCGGCTCATTCAGGCCTAAGCACATTCAAGTAATGTATAAACTCTCGCTGAATCATAAACACACCTTTAATGCCAAATTTTTATCTGAGTTTCAAAGAAAGGAATGTATTGAGGCAGACTAGACATATCCCGACATGATTAGAGGTTGGGCGAGGTCTGAAGCAAAGTTTAGGGATGATAATCATGGGATTTATGCTACAGCCTCCTTAAATGAATATATGGTTTATATAGCCATGATGTTATGCCGACATTTTGGGAGAAAAGATCCCTGTCACTTTCACGCAGACTGGGTGCCCTTCTTAGAGGAAGTTTCAGAAGGAAATGGTTTTAACTGGCATAAAATTTTATCGGATAACCTGACGCAAGAAATTTTAAATTATAAAGTAGCCAAGTCAAAGGGACAACCAATGTCTTTTTATATGTCTGCATATATTATGGATGAAATCTATTTTATGACCCCATTTCCATTAATGAATTGGAGTTGGAGCACCTCATGTCCAGAACCCATTCATGAATACCACTCAACCCTTTGGGAGGAAAAAGGTAAAGACATTTTTTACGATGTTTGTCATTTTGTCATTATTCCTATGCACAAATTATGTTTTGGATGCGAACCCCCTCATATTTCTGATGCGGTCATATAAAGTCTTAAATCAGTTGTTGACTGGTTTATTGAGGAAAACTTTTCCTATATTAGGGTTTATGGCTGTTCCATTCCTCCTCATGCACTCCCGAAATTCTTACCAGACAGATTGGTATGCATAGAAGTATCTCATCAGTTAGCCAAGGGTGGTATTGGATTGGAATTAAAAGCACTTCAGAAAAAAGCATGGCCATCTTTCCCTGTCCATGTCGGGAAATTTTATTTATCAAATTTAGGCCATTCTAAGGTAGAGGCCGAGTCATTGGCAGAAGTGAAGTTATTAAATATTGAGCACAGAAAATATGACCCCTACCAAATAATAAGTAGGCATTACAAACATTGTAATTTAAAGGCATATGAACATGAAGTTTCTGTTTATGATGATATATTTAAAGATGTTAAGACTTATGAAGAAGTGTTGATTAGAGTCCAGGCCTTGCCACCTGATTCATAGGCCGGGTTTGCCTCTTTTCAAAGCCATAGGCAAAGCTGCCTACCTAAGATTTTACAGGGTGAAATTCCAATCCCATTGCCAGAACAGGAAGAAACCCTTCCAGGGTTTAAAACTAATACTTAGGGTAAAGAAGATGACAAAGGTAAGGAGAAGAATTCTGAAATACCTCCTCAAAACACAGAGGGTTCTCAAACAAAAGAACGAGGGATAGAGAAAGGAAAAGGACATGAAACAAATCCAATAATTCTTGACGATGTTCCAGAAAAGATAGGAGGAACAACTTCAACAGAACTTGGTAGTCCTATCACTTCTTTAACTCCATTACAGTCAACTTTCGGAACCCCCCATGAGGGAATTTTATATGTCAGTGATCTAGAGCCGATTTCAAGAGATGAAATGCCCCCATTGGATTACCTTTTTAGTAAAAAGCGAAGAGCATTCTTGAAACAGGATATTCATCCAAGAGATGAAGGAATGATTAAAAAAAAAAGAGTTATTATAGATGGAAAGAAACTCAAGGAAGGAGAATTTGCTACAGAATTAGCAGGTACAATGGGTGCTATAGCATCAGCTAATATGTATTCTGTTGGCAATTTAACAACTATGCTTAAACAGAAGGATCAAACAATAATCCAGTTGCAAGACAAGCTAAAAGAAAATGAAAGAAATATTAGTTGCGGAATTCAAAAAGGTATAGAACAAGGAAGACTAAAGGATATGCAAGAAATCCAGAAATTGAATAAAGACTTGGATGAGGAAAAACACTTAATACAGGTCACACAGAAACAGGTTCGAAAGTTGGGAGAATAAAACAAGAATTTGCAAGATAAGATTATTTCTATTGCTAACCAGGTAGTAGAAATTGAAAATTTTAGGTCACAGGCATTAGAAATATATGTAAGAATAGAGGAGGAACAACAGAAAGTGTTCTTGAATCTGGAAGTAATCCAGAATTATTTTCAGGAATCAAATAAGTCTTTGGAGAATGTGTTCCAAAAATAAAGGGAGGCAAAAGTATCTAGGAAAACTTTTCAGAAAGCAGTGGCTTTCTCATCAAAGGAAGAAATTGGAAAGACTAAGAAATTATCTATTTCTGAACAGGTAAAAGGAGATATAATGATTAAAGTGTGGGAAAAAAAACTGGTCGAATATAAATGAATCACAAGAGAAGTTAATGAATATTGCCAAGGAATTTTTGATCTCTTTGAAAGAGATTCTTTGAATATTGGAACAGATGGTTGTTCTGGATTGTTAGGTGAAGTCAATATAGCCAAGGACCAGCTGAGGTTTAGAGAAGAGCTAGAGGAAAAGAAAGCAGAGATTTCAAATATCAAATTGATCAACATTACAGAGATCAACAAGTGGATGGTGACTTCAAATTTAAAATTGAAAACTGTTAAATTCACAGAAAGGATGATAGAAAGTCAGTTGTCCGAATTGCAGAAGAGATTTTTCTCATTTGAAGCAAATGAGATTCCTGATGCTCCCAAGATCTTGGTGAATTTTTTAGAGAAATGCATTCAATGTATTAATGCGGAAAAAGGAAGTTCGTCAATGCAAGCCTAAAACCTTTTTAAATGTTTTTATTATTATAATTTTAAAAGAAATTGTAAACGGTTGACATTATTTTTATGTAACCGAAATATTAGGAAGTTGGTTAGTCACCAACAAGAAAATTTGATGAAAATGTATAAATATAATTTCAAAAGGCCGAGAAAAGGCTTCAGAAATTTGGGAGAGAGCCATTTTTGTAATATTAGTTTTCAAATACATCAGAATATAGATCACAAACAAGATTTTGGATCCTGCAAATTTGTAACTATGTGTCTTCACCCTATTTATCAAACTTTGTTGAATATGATATTCTTTCTTGATTAAAGCCTCATATTTATCTGTAGTGTTTATTTGTTGTTTTACGATTCCCAAAACTTGTTACAAATCCAGGAAACGGCCTTGAATGTGTTTACATTACTATTTTGGATTTTAAAATTGTTTTTCTTATCCTCATCTATGAAAATGTGAAGTAACAAACCGATTAAAACCCTTTTATAAATAAATAAAGATTTTTCCTCCATGACTGTTCCAAGTGTTAGACAACCCAACATTGAACCCGGACTCCAAGATCAAACTAGCATCACTTTAAACCTATTTAACACCATTTTACAGACAACAACCAACCGGGTAGAACTAGAATGATCATGGGCTGCTATTGAATGAGACATTAGCATCCAAGAACAACAGGAAGCAAGACAAAGGTAGTTGAGAAATGAAATCTGCTCTGATCTTTCTTTGATTCCTTATTTCTAAATCATTTCTTTAAATCATTTACGGATGCCTTGATGGTATGTTTTATAGCCTTAAAACATAAACTCGGGAACAACATCTTTTTGGCGCCGTTGCTGGGGAACGAAGAAACGAATCTTTTCCCTGGGAAGAACGACATTGGCATTTTTTGTTTTTGATAGTGAACAAGGACATAAAACCTTCTAAGGCTAAAACATTTTTCACTTGGCGACTCCACAAAAAACTAAACTGGCTAGTAGCCAGAAGAATACCAGAAAAAACCTGGATAGCAAGAAGACCTCGCTAGTCTCCGATCCGGAAAAAATTTTAAAATCATGAAAATCACTTAAACAAATATTTTTATCCACATATACTATAGATCAACCTAACTTTACACAATCAAACTCATCGGAAACTCTTGAAAGGTCACTTTCACTTCCCCCCTCATTTGATACTTTCTCATTTCCTGAAGTTTCTTCTCCAGATTTCCGAGAATCTTCTCCTCACACTGTCCAAACTTCAGTCCCAAATCTAACCATGGCTACACAAGGAGGTGCTGGAGCTGGAGGTGGTGACCCTGGAGGCGGTCAAGTACCGATTCCTGGGATTTTCGCTAAAGTGGCTGCAATATATGATCCCCTTGTCCTTCCTGTTCCTCTTCATGATATCCCCGAGAACTATATGAAAAGCCTTCCAAAATTTACAGGGGAAGGTGATTTGACTGCCCAAGAACATATAAACTTTTTTGATCAATTTGCTGACATACTCGGAATAGAACATGAAGATGTTTATTCTAGACTCCTTGTTCAAACTTTTGAGGGACAGGTGAGGACCTGGTTCAGATCCCTAGTAGATTTATCTTTAATATCCTATGAATAACTTGAAAGTGAATTTGTTAGACAATAGGGAGAGAGGAAGGATCACCTCTACTACTTGACAGAATTTAGAGCCCTTAAAAAGAAAAACTCTGAATCAGTTCTCGAATTCACACAGAGGTTTAATAAGTTGTATAATAAAATTCCATTTGAGGTTAAACCTTCACAACTTGCAGCAAAAGTGACTTTTGCTGGTGCCTTTGATCCCTACTTTGCTTTATTATTGAGGGAAAGGAGATCAACAGGCCTCACAAAAATGCAGGATGATGCGATTGAGATTTAATCAAATATGATGGCATCAGGGAAACTAAAAGCAAATACTGAAACTGGAAACAAAGAAAATAAAAAATTTGAAGAGCAAGGTGGATCTTCAGGGTCAGGAAAATCCTCAGGGGATAGAATAGAAGATATGGCTAGGGTTATTAAAGAACTTTAAAACAAAATCTCAAAGATGGAACTAGAGAAATCGAAAAGAGATAATTTCCCCAGCAAAGAATTTCATAGAAATCCTGATCCTCAGGGACCACATAAAATAATTAAAAATGAAGATCAAAAAATTCAGACACCCTTTAAAAGTGAAAATTACATTGGAGAGGAAGATTTAGGAGAATTTGAAGAAATTGATGAAGATATTGGTAACCTTGGCGATGATAATAAATCCCCTTATTTATCTAGACAGGATTATGAAGCATCTTTGAGTAAAGAAAGTACATCAGAAGAACAGGTTAGCAATAATATTACTGATGATTTCACATATCAAAATATTGCAGATGATATTATTGCTGAACTACAAGGAAAATATAATTTGAGACCAAGAAATAAAAATCTCCCAAATGTTCCGACAAAAAAGAGTTTGCCAAGAGGCGAAACCAATGAGGTAACTCTAAAGGTTGCAGATAAATAGTCTGCAAAAAGAAACACAGCTGATACGCTACCTGTACAGTCAGAACCAGTAGGAACACTCCCTGTGAAGACACAAGCTCCTATAAAAGAAAACAAGGTCACATCTCAACGTAAAACTGAGAAGAAAGGTATGGAAGCCCTGAACATCGAAAATGACAAGTCTCTAGGAAACTTTAATTTGGAAAACGAAATAAATAAATTCAAAATTCCTATTCCCCTTGTTGAGTTAGCTAAAAATCCTGTATACAAAAAATAAATCGCCAAAATGATTAATTTTTCTGAAGACGAAAGCCAGGCTGACGCTATTAACTTAGAGGATGACAAAGCTATCTTAGTCTTCGGTCCACACATCGAAGGTGCAAGAGACACCGTGGCTCCTTTTTATATTACATTAACCCTGTTTGATCACCTTCTCCATAACTGTATGTTGGATTCTGAAGCTTCCCACAATGTTATGCCAAAGGCAATAATGGAAAAACTTGGTCTTGAAATCACAAGACCCTATGGTGATTTATATTATTTCGATTCGAGGAAAGTAAAATGCATAGGTATGATTAAAGACCTAGTGGTAGGTTTGGCTCAAATACCTGCTAAAACTATTCTTATGGATGTAGTAGTCGCTGACATTCCCCCAAAATATGGTATGCTATTATCTAGATCATGGGGCACTAAGCTTGGAGGATCTCTCCAACTAGATATGACTTATGCTACAATTCCAATTTTCGGAGGCCAATTCACTCATCTTTACAGAGAGACTAGGTTAGCATTTACTATAGGTGACCCAAAAAACCCTAACAATCATCTAGTTTATATTGCCGACCAAGATTTAGGAAATTGTATATTATCTTTAGATGACAATTTTGAAGTAGATGTAGACGATAAATGTATAGAAGAAAAAATTGAAAAAAAAGAAATAGAGAAAAATGTATATAGTACTGGTGTATGGAAAATGTATTTTGATGGTGCTTCCTCCTATCTTGGAGTTGGGCAAGGAGCACTTCTTATCGCTCCCAATGATCAATTTGTTATTCCTTTTTCATATATGCTCCAGTGGAATATAGATTGTACAAATAATGTATGTGAATATGAAGCTCTAGTGCTCGGATTAGAAGCTGCTAGAAGGATGAAAATTAAGAAACTCGAAGTCTTTGGTGATGCTGAGTTAATTATAAAATAGGTGAATCGACATTATCAGGCTAAGCATCCTAGATTACGGTCCTATAGGAATTGTGTTTGGGATTTAATCGAGAACTTCTTCACTTCTGTGAATTTTCATTTTGTCCGAAGATCCGAGAATCAACAGGCTGATGCTTTAGCCAAAGCTGCATCAACTTTTACACCCCCAATTGCTTTTAATTTAAAATATCATATACAAATGAGACATCGCCCTTCAATAAAAAATAATATACAACATTGGCAGGTTTTTGAAGACGATGAGAAGCTTCGAAAGTTTCTTGAATCATTAGATGAATTTGCAGAAACGCATACCGGTCAGGAAAATAAAAAAGATTCTATTTGGATCATGCAAGAAGGGGAGGATTCTAAAGAATTTCATGATAAAATTGCAAACCATCAAATGCTTGTTCTCAAGAAAAACCAAATCCCCAAGGGTCTAATCCCTTTGGAAAGACTTTTTAATCAAGATGACATCCCTTCTAAAACTACTCTACAACCCCAACCAAAGGAGGTTGAAGATTGTAATATAGGAACTAAAAATAACCCACGAATGGTTAAACTATCCAAATATTTATCAACAAAAAAAAAAAACAAATACACAGAGCTATTAAGGAAATATAAAGATGTTTTTGCATGGTCATACGAAGAACTGAAAACATATGACACTTCTATAATTGAACATAAAATACCTCTCAATCCGGGTGTCAAACCTTTTAAACAAAAACTCCGACAATTTAACCCTATTTTATTACCTGTTATCGAATGAGAAGTTAAAAAACTTCTTGATGCTAAGATAATTGTACCCCTAAGATATTCTGATTGGGTAGCTAATCTGGTCCTAGTTAGAAAGAAAAATGGGGAAATAATATTATGTGTTGATTTCAAGAATCTTAATAAATATTCTCTTAAAGATAATTATCCTCTGCCTAAAATGGACCATGTTCTTGAAAAAGTAGTAGGGGCTAATAGAATGTTAATGATTGATGGATTTTCAGGTTATAATCAAATTGTCATCAGTGATATTGATAAAGAAAAAACCACATTTACCACTCCTTGGGGCACGTTTATGTATGATAAAATGTCGTTTGGACTAATGAATGCAGGAGCTACTTTTCAATGCGCAATGGATATTGCTTTCGTTGGCGAATGGGACAAGTTTGTAGTCATCTATTTGCATGATCTTACTATTTTTTCTAAATCGGATGAAGACCATATGATTCATCTCATACAAACATTTGAAAAATTCCGCAGGTTTGGTCTTTCCTTAAATCCTAAAAAGTCTCATTTCACTATGCAAGAAGGCAAGCTGTTGGGTCACATCGTATTCTGAAATGGAATCAGGATTGATCCGAAAAGAGTAGAGGCTATAGATACAATAGCTATTCCTAGGAATATGAAAGAAATTCAATCATTTTTAGGAAAAATAAATTTCTTGAGAAAATTTATTCCTAACTTCGCTGAAATTGTTAAATTGATTACAGATATGCTAAAAAAAAACAGTGAAGTAAAGTGGACAACAGAAGCTAAGGAATCCTTTGCCCATATTAAGAAGGTCATAAGTGAGGCACCAGTACTGGTGAGCCCAGATTATCTCAAAGATTTTCTTATTTTTTCATTTTCCTCAGAACATACGCTTGCTACTGTACTCCTTCAGAAGAATGAAGAAGGTTTCAAGCAACTGATAGCCTTCTTTAGCAAAAGTCTCTGAGATGCTGAACTTAAATATAATATAATGGAAAAGCAAGCATATGCTATGGTAAAAGCATTGAAATCTTTCAGAACTTATGTTTTACAGTCTAAAGTGATTTCATATGTACCCACTAGTGTTGTAAAATATATCCTGGTCCAAGCAGACAGTGATGGTAAAAGAGGAAAATGGCTTGCAAAAATCCAAGAGTTCAACTTGGAGGTTAAACCGACCAAATTGGTAAAGGGATAGGGTTTAGCTAAAATTTTAGCTGAATCTAATTTCAGGGCTCTTGGGATAAACAGTTCTCAGGAGGAAGAAGGATGGGTAGATGTGAATGAACTTGAAGACCAAATGGTTGAAAACAGGATCGAAGAGAAATTCACGTCGTCAAATTGGTACAAGGACATAGTAACATACTTATTGACATTGAAATGTCCAGCTGACTTGTCTCCATCGAAAGCTAGAATGCTAAAGCTGCATGCAGTTAAATACTGTATTTTCGAAAAAAGATTATACTGGAAAGACCCACTTGGTTTTCTCTTAGTCTGTCTGGTCGAATCAGAAACATAAGAAGTTATAAGTCAATTTCATGAAGGAGTCTGTAGAGGACACCACGCTTGGAGGGCTACGACATATAAAATCATGAGGGCTGGTTATTACTAGCCTAAGCTTTTCCCAGATGTCAATGCTAAGGTACGAGCTTGCAGCCCCTACCAATTTTTTGTAGGAAAACATAAACTACCAGCGATGCCCTTGGTCCCTGTCAAAACAGAAGCCCCTTTTCAGCAATGGGGACTAGACTTCATAGGTGAGATTAATCCTCATTCAAGTGCCCAACACAGATGGATCTTGACCGCTACAGACTATTTCACCAAATGGGTGGAAGCTATCCCAACAAGGAAGGCTACTGATTCAGTAGTTATAGACTTCTTAGAAGAAAATATCTTGTCCAGGTTCGGCTGTCCTAGAAAGATTGTCACAGATAATGCACAAGCTTTTAAGTCTATGGCGATGGTTAGATTTTGCCAGAAATATAATATTGTGTTGGGTCATTCCACAGCATACTATCCACAGGGAAATGATCTGGCAGAATCTTCAAATAAGAGCTTGATTAGTATAATCAAGAAAGTATTAAGCGAAAATAAAAAGTCTTGGCATTTACATTTAAAATATTCTCTATGGGCAAATCGGATAGGCACAAAAAAGTCTATTGGTACTTCTCCCTTTCAAATGGTATATGGAACAGATGTAGTGTTGCCCATAAATCTGGCACTTCCTGTGATGAAACTATGGCAAGACGAGAAGGAAGAACCAAATCCCCTCACAAGAAGGATTAATTAGTTGATTGAAGTTCAACAACACAGGGCTATAGTGGATGAAAAGTTGCAGAAGTACCAGGATGACATGAAGATATTATTTGATCGTAAAGCCAAGGACAGGAATTTTCTCCCTGGAGATCTAGTTTTGAGGTGGGATGCTCGAAAAGAGGATTCAGGAAAAAATGGTAAATTCGATCATATTTGGTATGAACCATTTAAGGTAGCATCTTCTGAAGGAAAAAATTCATTTTTGCTTGAAAATTTGGATGGTAAGATCTTGAATGCCCCTGTTAATGGGTGCTTTTTAAAGCATTATACAGAATAATTTATTTACAAAAAATCTCATTGTATATATCGTTTTGTTTTTCATTTTTAGAAAATCTATTCTCATTTTGTAAATAAATAAAAATATAAATTTTTATATAACCAAAAAAAATAAAAAAATTAATAATAATAATAATTAAATTTAAATCCAAAAAAATAAATAAATAAATAAATAAATAAAAGAAAAGAAAACAGTCCAAAGAGTTGCTTTTGAAATCACAACCTATGTTTTATGGCTTACAGTTTGTTGGATGTCTTCTTTTATACCCTCAGTATTATCTTTCACGTTGTTGGGCTTTCTCATCGAAGTAGGAGAGATTACATATTAACCTTTGAAATCAACAAATGATTAAATTCGGTAAGACCAGTCTTCATATTTCTTATTCTCTGACTAAAAGTGGTTATGTTTGGGTTGATTTTAACTCTCTTAGGTTTCTTAATAGTTTGTTTGAGGATTTTAAGCTTGCTCAAAAGAAAACCTTTGAAGATAATCTTTCCCTTTTTCTCTACAGACTGAGGGGTTTTGAAAGTTGAGAAAGATTGGTCTAGAATAATCAAAACAGGTTGACAAACCTCTATTGTAAATTTTTACACAGATAACCAACCCTGATATTTTAAGTATCACTGATTGCCCCCGCTTCGTATGCACAAGCTAACTATAAGACAGATGGTGAAAGGAAATTCATATTTGATTGCCCCCATCTAGTCCTAAAGAAGATGAAAGGAAATTCATTTAAATGATTGCCCTCGTCTAAAAATAAAATCAAAGATAACTTCACCGGGGTACTGAACAGGTTTGCTGGCAGTGAAGCAATATCTCAGCATAAATATATAATTAACACTCGAAGCGGTGAAAGGAAATTCAGTATAAAGGGACAGATAACTTCATCAGGGTACTGAACAGGCCCACTGGCAGTGAATCAATATCTGAGGTGTCTGTAAGGTTGTCATACTTATCTTTCACTCTATTCTAGTTATCAGTTTTTCAAAACCGGAAATTCGTCTTAAGTCAAGATAGAGCTCCCCAATTAAAAATTAAAATTTTTATTTCGATTGATGCAAGCCAAAATTTTCAAATCTGTTGAGTTTCTTAAGATTGTTCTAATCATCTTAATACTAACTTAAAATCAGAATGGGAAGGAGAATGTTATGAAGAAGACTACATCTAAGTTTTAAGCAAATAAAAGTTTTGAAAAGATTTTCAAAGGTTTTATAGAATCTCTTTTTCCTCTCCTTTAGCAGTTTAGCAATGATAAATCCTTGACACCATTTACCCAATGAAGGAACTAAGTCTACTTGTTCTCCTCGTCCCACAGGGAGACGAGGTCCCTAGTTGGAGCCTATGTTGAAACAAAGCTTAATATTTTTATCCTTACAGCCTACATTTTTATTTTTCGGGTTTCGGCTATTCATAGAACATGAGTTTTGTATCTTTTCTAAGTATATGATACATTTCTTATTAATTTCTTTTTAATTTTTGGAGAATGAAAGAGAAAAAGGGTTTACAAAAAATTATAAAACTTCCGATGCTTTTATTTGAAAATTATTTAGAACATGGTAAATATTAAAACTAACGGGTTTTAATTAAGCGTTGAAGAATTATCGGGATTCGGGGTTTGCAACAAGCTAAGTTTTTGATGTAAATTGAATCATGAAATCTCGATCCCCGATTTCCCAATACGTTTAAGACTTAATCAAAACAAAAATTACTTAATTCTCCTTTAAGAAGGTTTAAAGGTTAATATAATCACGTCACGATATCGGGATTCGCGGTTCAATAAGATCATATCTCTTGTCATCACATTTCCCGAATTCCCGATTTATGAAGCTCCGATCCACAGTTTATGTTAAATTAACTAATCCTGTTTTAGCCTTAATCATGATTAGTTAATTAATTAAAAGGAATTAAGTCTTGTTTAAAAAGAGTCATCGCGATTTCGCGATTTCGGGGATCGTAACTTCATTGATAACATGCCTCTTGACATCGGGATTTCCAAAACCCTGAAAGGAGTCTAATCTCAATTAATTAAGGTGATAAAAGCGTTTAAATCTAAATTAAAATATCGCGATTTTGGCGATCGGGATTTTTCGAAGTCATACCTTTCGACATCAAACTTTCCGAAACCCCGAAAAGTGAAGTTTTCAGATTTAATCATGATTAATTTTAATGAACCTTTTTCTTAAAAACAAGATTAATGCTAATCATTCTTACGTGTTCATTTATGTTTCGCTTATCATTAAGAAGGTTTCTCGTTTTCTTCAAAAACCGAAGGTACTTAAATACAAATATTAAAAGCGTATCTCGGTAAAATATTTTCTACATTAAAAGCATTAATTTCGTGACAGATATGCAAACCTTGTCATTTTAAATATATTCAAAATTACATTCTCATGTCCGTATTTTCATATTAAGCCGAGATTATTCATCTACTGTATGTGACAGGTTTTCAAGTAAAACACAGAGTCATGGCACCTAAAAAGGCATCAAAGAAAAACGAAGACACACAGGAAGGTGATATTATCTCTGATACTACTCCACACGCCATAAACTCCATCAAATCATGGACTGGAATTTTTGAATTACTGGAGTATGAGCTAAAGAATGCTGACCCTGATTCTGAAAATCATCTACGGGACATTGCTGAGTCTGAGCTTCATAAGGTTGTTGCGCGTCCGAGGCTGGTGGCATATACTGATATGATTGTTGGGCTCTAGATAAGGTAGATATCCCAACAAGGAGCATTCAGAATGAGCAAGGAGCTATCGTCGACTCATTCAGGCTCGAGCACATTCAAGTAATGTATAAACTATCACCGAATCATAAACAAACCTTTAATGCTGAATTTTTATCTGAGTTTCAGAGAAAGGAATGTATTGAGGCAGACCAGACATATCCCGACATGATTAGAGGTTGGGTGAGGTCTGAAGCAAAGTTTAGGGATGATAATCATGGGATTTATGCTACAGCCTCCTTAAACGAATATATGGTTTATATATCCATGATGTTATGCAGACTTTTTGGGAGAAAAGATCCCTGTCACTTTCACGCAGACTGGGTACCCTTCTTAGAGGAAGTTTCAGAAGGAAATGGTTTTAACTGGCATAAAATTTTATCGGATAACCTGACGCAAGAAATTTTAAATTATAAAGCAGCCAAGTCAAAGGGACAACCAATGTCTTTTTATATGTCTACATATATTACGGATGCAATCTGTTTTATGATCCCATTTCCATTAATGAATTGGAGTTGGAGCACCTCATGTCCAGAACCCATTCATGAATACCACTCAGCCCTTTGGGAAGAAAAAGATAAAGACGTTTTTTACGATGTTTGTCATTTTGTCATTATTCCTATGCACAAATTATTTTTTGGATGCGAACCCACTCGCATTTCTGATGCAGTCATAGAAAGTCTTAAATCAGTTGCTGACTGGTTGATTGAGGAAATTTTTTCCTATATTAGGGTTTATGGCTATTCCATTCCTCCTCATGCACTCCTGAAATTCTTACCAGACAAATTGGTATGCAGAGAAGTAGCTCATCAGTTAGCCAAGGGTGGTATTGGATTGGAATTAAAAGCACTTCAGAAAAAAGCATGGCCATCTTTCCCTGTCCATGTCGGGAAATTTCCTTTATCAAATTTAGGCCATTCTAAGGTAGAGGCCGAGTCATTGGAAGAAGTGAATTTAGTAAATATTGAGCACAAAAAATATGACCCCTACCAAATAATAAGTAGGCATTACATACATTGTAATTTAAAGGCATATGAACATGAAGTTTCTGTTTATGATGATATATTTAAAGATGTTAAGACTTATGAAGAAGTGCTTATTAGAGTCCAGGCCTTGCCACCTAACTCATAGTCTGGGTTTGCCTCTTTTCAAATCCATAGGCGAAGCTGCCTACCTAAGATTTTACAGGGTGAAATTTCGATCCCATCGCCAGAAGAGGAAGAAACCCTTCCAGGGTTTAAAACTAATACTCAGGGTAAAGCAGATGACAAAGGTAAGGAGAAGAATTCTGAAATACCTCCTCAAAACACAAAGGGTTCTCAGAGAAAAGAACCAGAGATAGAGAAAGGAAAAGGACATGAAACAAATCCAATAATTCTTGACGATGTTCCAGAAAAGATAGGAGGAACAACATCAACAGAACTTGGTAGTCCTATCACTTCTTTAACTCCATTACAGTCGACTTTCAGAACCCCCCATGAAGGATTTTTATATGTCAGTGATCTAGAGATGATTTGAAGAGATGAAATACCCCCATTGGATTATTTTTTCAGTAAAAAGCGAAGAGCAGTCTTGAAACAGGAAATTCATCCAAGAGGAGAAGGAATGATTAAAAAGCATAGAGTTATTATAGATGGAAAGAAACTCAAGGAAGGATAATTTGCTACAAAATTAGCAGGTACAATGGGTGCCATAGCATCACCTAATATGTATTCTGTTGGAAATTTAACAACTATGCTTGAACAGAAGGATCAAACAATAATCTAGTTGCAAGACAAGCTAAAAGAAAATGAAAGAAATATTAGTTGGGGAATTCAGAAGGGTCTAGAACAAGCAAGACTAAAGGATATGCAAGAAATCTAGAAATTGAATAAAGACTTGGATGAGGAAAAACACTTAACACAGGTCACACAGGAACAGGTTCAAAAGTTGTGAGAAGAAAATAAGAATTTGCAAGATAAGATTATTTCTATTGCTAACCAGGTAGTAGAAATTGAAAATTTCAAGTAATGGGCATTAGAGATATATGTAAGAATAGAGGAGGAACAACAAAAAGTGTTCTTGAATCTGGAAGTAATCCAGAATTATTTTTCAAGAATCAAATAAGTCTTTGGAGAATGTGTTCTAGAAAGAAAGGGAGGCAAAAACAGCTAGGACAACTTTTCAGAAAGCAGTGGCTTTCTCATCAAAGAAATTGGAAAGACTCATAAATTACCTATTTCTGAACAGGTAAAAGGAGATATAATGATTAAAGTGTGGGAAACAAAACTGGACTAATATAAATGAATCACAAGAGAAGTTAATGAAGATTGCCAAGGAATTTTTGATCTCTTTGAAAGAGATTCTTTGAATATCGGAACAGATGGTTGTTCTGGATTGTTAGGCAAATTCAATATAGCCAAGCACCAACTGAGTATTAGAGAAGAGCTAGAGGAAAAGAAAGCAGAGATTTCAAATATCAAATTGATAAACATTAAAGAGATCAACAAGTGGATGGTGACTTCAAATCTAATATTGAAAACTGTTAAATTCATAGAAAGGATGATAGAAAGCTAGTTGCCTGAATTGCAAAAGAGATTTTTCTCATTTGAAGCAAATGAGATTCCCGATGCTCCCAGGATTTTGGTGGAGTTTCTAGAGAAATGCATTCAGTGTATTAATGCGGAAAAAGGAAGTTCGTCAACGCAAGCCTAAAACCTTTTTAAATGTTTTGATTATTAGAATTTTAAAAGAAATTGTAAACGATTGACATTATTTTTATGTAATCGAAATATTAGGAAGTTGGTTAGTCACCAACGAGAAACTTTGATGAAAATGTATAAATATAATTTCAAAAGGCCGAGAAAAGGCTTCAGAAATTTAGGAGAGAGCCATTTTTGTAATATCAGTTTTCAAATACATCAAAATATAGATCACAAACAAGATTCTGGATCGTGCAAATTTGTAACTATGTGTCTTCACCCTATTTATCAAACTTTGTTGAATTTTTCGTTTCAATGTTCTTCTAACGAGTAAATCAATTTGAAGTTATATATATCATTGTTTATATTTCAGATTGGTTTGGATGTTAAAGGGTTTACAGTCTTTCCTCTGAAATTGATTTAGTAATTTTAAGACCTGTAAAACTTTTGTTCCTTAATACTTAACTCTGCTAGAAACCTCATTTTTTTTCTTTCATCATTGTCTATTGAAATATGAGATTATTTCTTGATTAAAGCCTCATATTTCTCTGTAGTGTTTATTTGTTGTTTTACGATTCTCGAAATTTGTTACAAATCCAAGAAACGGCCTTGAATGTGTTTACATTACTGTTTTGGATTTTAAAATTGTTTTTCTTATCCTCATCTCTAGAAATCTGAAGTAACAAACCGATTTAAACCCTTTTATAAATAAATAAATATTTTTCCTCCATGACTGTTCCAAGTGTTAGACAACCCAACATTGAACCCAGACTCCAAGATCAAACTAGCATCGCTTTAAACCTATTTAACACCATTTTACAGACAACAACCAACCAGGTAGAACTAGAATGATCATGGGATGCTATTGAATGAGACATTAGCATCCAAGAACAACAGGAAGCAAGACAAAGGCAGTTGAGAAACTGAATCTGCTCTGATCTTTCTTTGATTCCTTATTTCTAAATCATTTCTTTAAATCATTTACGGATTCCTTGACAGTATGTTTTATAGCCTTAAAACATAAACTCAGGAACAACATACTTCTCCCTTGAGAAGAAGTTTCCCCCCCTCCTCCTTGTGAAGGAGAAATAGTGGATGGATGGCCTTGGGAGGTGGACCCAAGCAAAGTGGAACCAAGTAAGGCGGATCCAAAAATAGTATCACTCACGAGGGTGTGAGATGGTTGATCCAGTGAGTTGGAAATACTAGGGAATCCTCCTAGAATAGGAGGGATATTATACAAGCATCTGAAACGATGAGGATTATGTGGGTCCCCTATGCTTTTCGACTAGCAAAGTCAATGTGTGCAAATGGTGACAAGAGAAAAATAAATGAACAAGAGATTTTAATAATGTTGGACCTTCAAAAGATAGTATAACTCACAATTGCATGTAATCAAATGAGCATCATACATAAATCAACTGTAAATAAGTGAACATGTGGATAGGTGGATTTTTTCCACATGGGGGAACAATAAAAAAAATCCTCATGTCCTAAAAGACATATTGTCCTTCCTCTCAAATAGCACCGGGCCTTCCAAAATCACTCAACAGTGGGGTATGAAACCACTGGAAGAGGAACTAGTGAAGGATGAAGTAATCAATTATAATGAGGGGTAGAGGGTGCATATCCCAAAAGAGCTGGCAATATTTCCCAATAGCCACACAAAATCTGTTCAAGGTGCAATTGTAGCCCACAATTGCCACCTGGGTAGATGTCCTAACTTTGGTCACTAGGTACCTTTGTCAAAGTGTGACATTTAAATTTTTGGCCTCGGAAATGGGTCACGGGATGAATGCCCTTCCAAAAGTTGGGTGACTCAAGGAGGGATGTGCAGAAAAATCTTACCTCAACCTTCAACCCTTCACAAGTATCTCCCTGCCTTATGGTGTAGGAACACTTGACTTGGAGGATTTGAAAGTTCCCTATTTCTCAACTTCTAATGTTTGAAAATGTGAGAACCAAATAAAGAGGGGTTTTTTGGATGCCTACTTAGACTAAATAATTTCTTTTGGCACCTCTTGTGGAGGAAACATTAGTGTGTTTTTAGAAAATATTTAGATGTGTTGGGATGAGAGATTGGGGGTGTGAACCAATATCGTTTGAATTAAATGGGCATGGGTAATTTCCAAAAGGATTAGTGGGATGTTTCAGAATTCATTTGGAGAAAACCTACTTCAACCTCCACTATTAAAAATAGAAATTATGTGTGTGGGGAGTGACTTTGTGTGCAAGCAAGTGAGAAAGTGTGCCAAGTTTTTAATAAGTTAGGTGTGATATTGCAACATGTGGACTTCCTATGGTCCTTACAAATCTTCTTTACCTAGCTTACTACATGTCATTGGTACAACCTTGCAGAATTTTAAAATCCCTAAAGAACTAGCATGTGGACATATGGGTCCTTTACAAATCCTTTAAACTCCCTAAATGTTGTTTACACTAAGAAATCTTTGAAACTATCCTAGATTGCAAGCATCTAGGCATGTATGGGCCCATTACTTTGATCTTTAAACTTCCCTAGATTGTGATGTAAACTAAGAAATAAATTTCAAGAAACTATCCTAACTTTGCAACATGTGGACATGTATGGGCTCTTACAAAATTTAATATGATTTCAAAAAACTAAGAGGAACCCTAGGGGGGCTTTGTCCTCTCCTAAATATTGTTTTTTTAAGGGAGATGAAATGTCCCTTTAACCACCTTTCAGATTCTCAAGATTACACTAGAGTGTGAGAGACGAGTATACTCAAGGGTCAAAGTTAACTTCTAGTCCCAATGTAAGTGATTTCTGTATGATAGAAATAATCTCAACTTAAAATTTTACAATCCAAATAAGCCATCAATGTGGAAACAAAGAAAAAGAGGAGAATATTGGTTCTTTTTACCTAGTAAGTGCCTATGTTAGCTAACCTTTCATATGGGAAAGGACTCTAAGCGGAGTGCATTTTCCTTACAATGTGCATGAAAGAAAAAATATGAAGCCTAGGGGCCTTCAAATCATCATAAAAACGCTTACAATTTTGAAAAACTAAAGATATGCATGCGTTAAAACTCTGACAGGTGCACATTGAGTGAAAAATGCACAATGCAAAGAAGTATGTGGTGTGAACAGTGTGCAGAGTGCACGTCTATGGGTAGGAAAATCCATGTAGTTCCTGTCACGCATCGGGAGAGAAATTTCCAAGTGAAATACTCCTCCTCCAACTCTGAATTTTGCCTTTGGTAGGTTGGGCTAGGCCGGTTTGGTACCTGCAAGAAAATTTGATAAAAAATAAGTGTTGTCTAATCTCAAATAGGGAGGAATTTGATACCAATCCATAGTATGGTCGTCAATCTGTTGTGTTGGTTTTGTTACTTGGGTGAGCAAAACAACAACACTTGCATGTCTAGATGAGCCTGCTAAACAAGACAAAATTTTGTGAGTGGGTTAAACAAGAAAAACACATGTATAAACAAAGAAATAAACTAAAATAGCTAAGAAATAAAAGTTAGAAAGCATGAGAAACTTAGAACCATGAAAATCAACCAATGACCAACGTAATTCTACCAATGGATCAATAGATTAGTAGGAAAAACACCATAGAGAAAAATAGGGACTTATGAGTCCCCTCTTCCTCGTTGGGAGGAATCTTAAGTTCCCTAATGGAGAGATCTTCATACAATGGAATAAAATAGAAAATGGTGAAGAAAATCAATGGCTATTCCCTGAAGAGGTGAGTGGAATGGCCTATTGGAATGATGCTTGAAGGCTCCAAAGAGAAAAGAGGATTCTCAAGGGAGAATTCTTGCAACATAACAATACAATGAATATCTTGGTTTCTTAGTGCACCCATGGCCCTTATTTATAGAATTTCTTCAAGGAAAAATGTAATTGGTTCTTGGTGTGAACAAGGGGCCTTTTAGGGCACCCTCTAGTCCTTGACCAACATCCCATTCAGATTTCTCTCAGATATGAGGGTCAAATCATGTTGGGATCTGGTCCATAAGTGGTTGAGGGGCCGAAAATATCCATAAATGAATTGTTAATAGAAGTGCATGATTTTTCTTATACACAGTCACGCACTTGGTGCATTGTGCACACCGAGGGTTTTGATGGCCCGCACACACTGCACATTGTGCGCACACTTCCTTTGGTGAATTTTTGCATGTCAATTTTTGACCCAATTGTATAGTTTATTTGCTTTTGAATGCATTTCAGTCCTTTAGGTGAACTAATGGTTGTTGGTATTGCTTTGTTTCTTTAACCATTTGCGTGTAATGTTGCAGATAATATTTCAATGATAACACTAGTGTTTGACTCTAAACCCAAAAGGCACCACCCCTCACCTAATTATTTACCTAACCTCATTGACTTGGATATTTCCTGATGCATTACGTAGGTATTTCTTTATATCAACCTACTAAAAAAATAACATTTATCCTTATTGACAGTCGGGGTCCCCTACCCGTCTCACTAGATTAGACTCATCTCTCAAACCAAATGGGAATCTCATCATGAATATTCTACTATTGTTCCTCCCCCCTCTCCCCATGCTAGTTGATTTCTTTCCTCCTATTATTCTTTCTTCATTCAAAGGGAATTCTCTCATGTCTTTGAGATGTCAGCCTACATGAATGTTCTCTAAGCATGTACTGACTAGATGACCCATATAATTGAGTCCCTTTTATGATTTATCCCCTAGGCTTACAAAAGCTTTGTCCCCTTCTCTCTCCTTAGATATTTCCTACATTCCTTTGAGAGAGGAATGGCAAGACAATATGGTAAACCCATTCTTCATTTAGATCCATCACAATGATTTCACCATCAAATGAGTAATTTATGATCTTGGATTTTCCCTTAACATCATAAGAACTCCTATATATCATGTACTTTGTTAGGGTCCTAACCCACACATAGGTAGAACAATATATTTGGATGTAATAAAGGTCAATATTAATAAGTCCTTTCAATAAAATAGAATAATGCATATGTAAGAAGACCTAATAGAAGATTCTACTTGTAGACGGATCTTCCTCTAGATGATTCTTTTTAGTATAAATAGGAGTCGAGGGTATGAGAACCCTAGCTTGGATAATATTGTAATAGAGCTCTGCTCAATTGGAGGTTGCCCCCTCGAAGAGGCCCGTGAACATTGCTTTCAGATTCAAAGTGTTATTTCTATTATCATTCTCATATCATTTCAGTGCTATTGTGGTGAATGTTCTAGTTATATTGTTGTTATTCTGCCATTTCTAGCATTTTATTTCTGTTCTGCATACATTTTATATATGGCATATTACAAGTTCTATTAGAGCACTTTCCTCGACAAAAAGTGTGGTTTAATTTTTTTTTTCAGGGTAGAGATGTATTCGGACGTCTTTAAGCCATAGAGAACTGTCGTTACGCACATAAACCCATGGTTGAGGAATTCATACACGCAGGAAATACAAGTGGTACTTAAGCGCACATCTGTTGGCCACCCTTGTAACCCGTGTTGGTACCCCTTCAAGTGGTAGTGCATCAAACAACACCTGTGTACGGATTGAACTAGATTACTTGAATCCCTCTTTAGATAAACCGATCAGCTGCCTGACTGCTATAGTATCATTGAGAACAACACTCGGTAAGATACTCTCTAGTACCTAGGTAGTTGAGTAGTACAACTAAGGGTACGGTCTATCCTCCTTAGTTATTTCCCTGAGATATTGGGCTGAGTACTACTGTTTCCCCCCACACATATATCAGAGAGCTATAGCATAGGGTGAACCCTTGTCTATAGAACCCTTGAATACCTAACCCTTGGGGATAGAAACATAAAAAAATTAAAACAGATAAGATCTATTGGCGTGCAACTGTGTTTGATTTGCCAAGTAAATACACATTTCTTTTTGGTTAAGCATTTGGAAATTTCCTCTCTACAATATTCTTCAGGCTGGAGTATAACTCTGCAGGTGTAAAAAAAAAAAAAAAAAATATGTCTGGAATTTTTTTCACCATTATTTGAGACATATTCCATTGGATTCATCTCTTCGCCCTTATCACATTAATCCATATCATTTTTAGGAAAATATTTTGACCCTGCATGCCCCTTTTCAGTTCCCCCATCCTCATGGCCCATACTCATAGCCAAGACTTGGAAGCTCACTCCAACACCTTGCAATCTAGTCTCATCGAGACCCAACAAGAAGTGAAACAACTCAGTGCCAATGTTGCCACCATCAATACAACCATGCAATCCTCAATGGAGGAAATCAAACAAGACCTCACCACCCATCTTGAATGAGTGTTTTCAGCACTTTGCACCAAACTACACACCCCCACAGATAACCCTTCCTCTTCCTCACCTCCACATACTGAAGGTGACCATTCCTCTCATTCCCATAACTTTTAGAACCATCACTTTCAACGTGACCTACGCTTTCTGTGGGTGGATGTGACCAAATTTGATGGCTTGGACCCCACTGGTTGGGTAACCCAAATGGAACATTATTTCTCTTTATATGGAATTACAGATGACTTGGCCAAACTCTGGTATGGTGTTCTCTATCTAGATCAAGAACGTTGGCAATGGTGGCAATGAAGAAAAAATTCTCGTCAAGGGTATATTTTTTGGACACACTTTGTGGCGGAGCTTTATGAATGCTTTGACACTGACACCAACCATTTGGGTCATTTGAAAAAGTTGAAACAATTAGGAACAGTGGAAGACATTATAGCTTCCTTTGAGCACCTGGTTTTTAGAATAGAGGGCATGTCTGATGCCTTTTTCCGAGAATGTTTTATCAACGGCCTCAAGGATGAGATTCGGAACCATGTCCTCATGGCTTAGCCTCAGAGTTGGGTGGAGGATACTAAAATAGATAAAGAAGCACAACAGGTTGTATCTTCTCAAAACTGAAAACCCTCCTTTATCCCTCACCCTAAACCAGTAAATCCCACTACTCCCTCTGCTCCACTCAAGATCAAAAAATTGACCAGGGATGAAATGGTTGAATGCCAACTCAAAGGCCTTTGTTATAACTGTGATGACAAATATTTCTTGGGCCACAAGTGTAAAGAAAAAAATATTTTTATGGCCATCTCTGAGGATATTTCGGAAGAGGATGTAGAAACTCCCCTTGTGTCTAAGTCACCTGAATCCACTGACATAACCCCTCCCGAAGTAGAACCGGTCATTTCCCTCAATTCTCTCACTGACTTCTCTACACCCCAAACCCTCAAGCTAATTGGTTACATCAAGCATCAGAAGGTCATCATTCTGATTGACAGTGGCGTCACCCATAATTTTATTCATCGCTGCATTGCCCAAGAAATTCATTGTTACATCCATGTCATCAATAATTTCCAAATCATGATTGCCAATGGTGGTTCCATGAAATGTGGAGGGCATTGTGAAAATGTCTGTCTCCAAATTGGTGACTACCACCTGAAATCCCATATGTTTGCTATCGACATGGGAGGCTGTGACATTGTGTTGGGTGCAGACTGGCTAAGGACTTTGGGTCCCATTCTCATGGATTTTAAAGATGTAACCATGCAATTAGACCAAGAGGGCCACCAATATAAGTTCCAACGCATCACCACCGGTTCAAATAAGATCATTAGTTCCCATCGCATGGAAAAGATGCTAAAAAATGATCATTCTGGTGTTATCACCCAACTCCATGCCATACAAGAAACAAAGACACCCTCGGTCTCGCAAGACCTCCAAGACATCCTTTCTAGACATCAATTGGTCTTTTCTACTCCCCAAGGACTCCCTCCTTTCTGTGGTGTTCATGATCATTCCATTCCCCAAGTACCCAGAAGCCTTCCTCCCAATATCCGTCCATATCGTCACCCCTTTTTCCAAAAAAATGAAATTGAGAAAATGGTCCAGGAACTCCTTAATGCAGGCATTGTCCGCTCGAGTACGAGCCCCTACTCTTTTCCTTTGGTCATGGTCCTGAAGAAAGAAGGTTCTTGGCAAATCTGTCCTAACTTCCGTGCCCTCAAAAAACTTACCATCAAAGACAAATTCCCCATTCCTGTCATTGATGACCTCTTGGATGAATTGAGTGGCGCCCAATTCTTCACTAAACTAGATCTTTGTTTGGGCTACCACCAGATATGTATGAAAGAGGCAGACATTCCCAAGACTACCTTTAGAACTCATGAGGGCCACTATGAGTTTTTGGTCATGCCCTTTGGCTTGTGTAATGCCCCCTCCACCTTCCAAAGCCTCATGAATCATGTCTTCTGTCCTTTTCTCTGCCATTTTTTCTTATTTTTCTTTGATGATACCCTCATCTATAGAAAAACATGGACAGACCATCTTGCTTGTTAACGCTCTGTAAATTCCTAGAGGTTGTTGGGAGAGGGGAAATCTACGAGAGGTAACTTTATCCAACCACTTCGAAAATGGAATCTAGCCCTACCAGCTTCAGAGAGGGATCTCTCTGTATGGTTTAGATGTGTTGTGAATTTAATATATTAGGCTAGTTAAATAAACAAGATTGAAAGGTTTGTTGTTTTTGTTGAGTTGGCTAAAAGGGCTTTACACCTCCATTGGGCTATGGGTTCTGTGTTATAGAGATAAAAATCTAACCAGAAAACAAAGATTCTTTTCACAGGGAAGGATAATGCATTCGTTGGATTCTTTTAGCAGTAAAATGATGAGAAGCATAAAAGATGAGAATATCATATAAAGTAAAGAAGCAGTTAAGAATTTCTTTACTATAACATTAGAAGATAAACATTAAGATCTTTCGAAGTCTGAGATAGGGTATATGAAGATAAATCCTGCAACATGCGTTACTTTTAAAGATTTAGATTAGAAAACAATATGAAAACTAAGCAAGAAAACATTCAACATAGAAAAGAAAACATCACCAATGAATAACACACGAGAATCCTGTGAAAACGCCTCTTTGTATTAATGGAAGATCTCTGTAAAAAGATTACAATTCGGTAGATTTCTAGGCGTAAAGATCAACCCTCAATACTTCAAAGTGTGAAGTATTTATAACCAAAAATTACAAATGATCCTGTCATTAAAGATCAGGACGTGGCAAATCTAAATTTAGCTAACTAACTTAACAAGATACAAAAATCTAGGCAACTGTTTTGATGATGTGTCGAAACTTCATGTTGTTTTTTGGGTGAACTGTTGGTGAGGCTTCTACACAACCTCTTTTGACTGGATAGTTGACTGGGCTTAGATAGCTCATAAACTATCCGATTAGATTGCAAAGTTCTTCCCATCGAAGGTGACTGGGAATGTTAACTTTGAGCAATCTACGATATACTTCATCTATCTCTGTGTACTTGGAAAAACTTGGCTTGGTGGTGAAGATGTACCAGATTTCATGCTGTATGCTGATGTCCAACTATAAAGCATCTAGGAATGCCTTACCAGTGATACTACCTTGTATTCCTAAGAATTTTGAGCTATCCTTAGCCACAACGACTAATCTCTTTTTATAATCGGGGAGTGTCATCAATTTATCATTTATAACTCTCATACTAGGAAGGCGTTTCTTCTGTAGGACTTCGATGTTGCTAAAAAATATTTGTATTCCTGCATCCATGATCTCGACCTTTTCCTACAACTATAGCATCAGAGCTCTCTTGGTCATGACCCTCTTGAACTTGAGGATGGTCTCCGTTCTATCTTCAATTTTCAAATCTTCTAGCTCCTCTCTGGTTTTGGAATTTAGAAATTTTATGATCTCAGTAGCTTCTATGGGAATCTCTCCCAGTTCTTCTCTTATCTTCTTGATGGCCTATTGACTTCTTTTCACCAACTCATTTTTCTCAAACATGATTTGTATCATCGACCATATTTCATTCATGGACTTGGTGATGTCCATCCAAACACTTTCTCTGACTTCAGCCAGTGTCTTGCCTGCCACTGTTTGCTTCTGAAGTTTTTGCAATTCCTGTTTGAGTTGGTCTGAGGTTTGTTTTTCCTTGGATAAATTGGTTTGGTAATAAGACTTGAGTTTCTGAAGATTCTCAATCTCCTTTTTTAATCTGCTAATCTCTGTCTCTTGTAAATTCATTTCTTCCATGGATTTAGCTAGTTCGACAGTCTTTTCCAGGGCTGTCGGTGGAGTTACTAAAGGAATTTCTGCAATAGACATTGTGCTCACTCCTGTGAGAGGAACTGCACTCAATGGAATGACCTCCATGGGCTTTGACTGCTCCTTCTCGTTTACCAGATTTTCCAATTCTGCTTCCATTTCTTTCAACTGTGCATTCTGCTCCATGATGAGCTTGAGCATCTCATCTTTTTCCCCTTCTGTCTCCGCTATTTCCTTTGCCTGTGAATCTTTTGTTGGAGGCAATTTCAATTGTTTCCTCAGGGATGCTATATTAACATTTTTCTTTTTGATCATCTCCTCGACTACTTTCACGTTTGAGGGATCATATCCGATCTTGAGGACCAGTTCCTCCAACATCTTAATCCTGTTATCCTTGGAAAAGGATGATATTTTTTCTAACTTCAACTACGTTTGGACATTATTCAGAGATACTTGTAACTTGGAGGTAGCAGTGGAAGCATGTGCCAATGTGGAGAAAACTATTTCTCTAGTTTGCCTGTGCAGATCCATCTGATCAGTTGGATGCACATCTTTAGTCTGAAACTCAAACATTGCCCTCTTGTAATCGGTGATTACCTTCGGGTCTGGCACTTGTGCTTGAAGAAACGCCATGTGCATTCTACCCTTCTCAGTGTTGAATGCAGACAACAATCGATGTTGTGAAATGGATGTTTTCTTCCAGAACTGAGCATACATGTTGTTGGTCAGCGTCTGTTTTTTCTCCTTGATCAGATCATACTTTTCAAAAATGATCAATTTTGGTCCTATTTTGCTCGGTTGTCTGGCTGGTGGAATATCTGTAGGTTTTCTGGGCAACACTGTAGTCTTGATTTGTTTGCTTCTTGTAGTAAGGAGTGACTGGTCAACCTCCAATGTGGCAGTGGATTGCATTCCTTTTTCACCAGCCGTGTCGGGTGCCGAACTAGTTTTTGGCCTCTTGGTATGTAGTTGAAATTCTTTAGATGATAATTCAGTGACAGAAGGTGCACATCTTGCCTAGGCCTTTTCTCCTTGGGAGCCTGTGGTGTGGTCATCTGTGAGATAGTGACCAAGAGGTCCTACTATTCTGTCTCAACTAGAGTGTTTGGCTTCCATTCTGTCTGGTTGAAAAATTTTTCTATCTCAGGCCTGGGTGTGTGGACGTATGGGATATTTTTATTTTTGACCCTCATCTCGGAAATTATCTTGCACATATCATAGTGCCATGAAAAACTAACAAAAAACTTCATTTCTTTAAGAAGTTTATCTGCTTCCTCCCCGGCGCCTCAACTATTGCAAACGAAAGACCCAATCTGCCCTTTGATCTTGAGCTACTACTTCTTCTTCAGAGACACAAAATATATGTCGTCTAAATTTATCATTTGCCTTATATATTCCAGGGCAAAAATCATCACGGGTAAATACCTAGGCAATTTATATGGGGCCAAGTTGCACCCATACACTCTGATCTCAGTGTGGTTTTGGTAGAGGTACCAATCACCAGTCTTTGTAAGGGCCGAGAGATGTAAAATCCTATGAATTTCCTCTTTAATTCTAGGTTCGGGTCTTCCACTGACCATACTCACCACTGGGTGGTAGAGCTGCTCGATGAATTTCTTGAAACTGAATTCTGTAGAGTTATGTCTGAGCAGCAAAGTCCATGCTGTCACTACTTGTGGTCTCCCATCTTTATCCATCTTCTGCATTGAAAAGGAAAATTTGTCCGCTTGAAAGAACTCGAATAGGTGAGCCAGTATTGAAGAATACTAGAACGTGCCTTTTGTGGTGAAGTTGATGAATTGTTCGTGAATGCTATCCGCCAGGAACGTACTGTAGTCGAATGAATAGTGGGTCTCTCATCAGTGGAAAAAATGGATAGAAATCCCAAGATGGGTTCATCCACCCATTGATTCGAAAAATATCCAAGCAAGGCACATAGTGATGTGATCACCTGGTTTCCTTTTACTGAGAATAGGGAGGAAGGATAAGGGGGTTTGTAGTGGGGAGATGAGCAGATTGTGGGAGGAAAAGTTGAAAAATCTAAGCTCTTTGTGGGAAAGACAGTTTCTGGTAGAGCTCTGTGATGATTTAGAGGTTGAAAGGTGAGGGGGGCTTGGCTCTGGGTATCTGCAACATTTGGTCAATGTTTTCTTATGTGATAAGGAAAATAATTTCTCTATATGAAGACATAAAGGCTCTTTGTTCAGGGATATAATGGGGCTGGCATTTGAGGGTAAATTTGGGAAAGTGGTGAATCTGGGGGAGCAGATATAGGGGAAGATTTGACTCCCATAGACCAATCCCATCACTCAGGTCAAGGAAAACCTCTTTGAGCCATGACAACAAGTCCGTGAATTCGAACTCACATCTGGTGTCCACAATTAAATAGTCTTTTTCGTCTAGGGGGATCCTGTCGAGGTCAACAGGGGGCGAGAGGAAAGGATTTTCCTCTGCTTTTGTCCTCTTTGATTTTGGCGCCATCGCTGTAAAAATACCTACAAATAAAACAATTGTTAGTGGGGGTGTTGGTGGCTTGGGATGTTTGAATGAAATAGAGAGAAAAAAGGGAAAAATGCTCTGGTGCGACGGGAAAAGGTATTTTCTAGTGAGATGACATGGTAAGTAATGGAAGAAAAGAAGGGATATGATGGTTTTGAGTGAACAGATATCCGTTGGGTGCGGGGGACAGGTCAGCAGGCTAACAAATAAGTTAGCTAGTAATAAATTKCCAACAGATTGTTTGGAGTGTGAGATGGCAGGTAATAATGAATGACGAATATGACCAGGCAACATGGGAGGAGCCTGATTAGGGAGTGACCTTGGTGAGAGGACTTGTAAAGGGCAGTCAAGGGGAGAGGGACTGACAGAGTAATGGGATGTGACCTCTTAGGAAAAACATGGAYGATGACATCATGGGGTGACGGGGCATGTCAAAAATGATAGGCGGTGGAATTCTAAACCAATGAATTGATGCCATGTAGAGAAAAAGGGCCCACCAGAGAATATTCCATTCCAGACCCCCCCCCTCTATTAAAAATATATCGGTCAGGGGGGTCCAAAAAACACCAAGATCCATTGATCTGTGCGCTTTCTTTTCAATCATAGATCTGTGCGCGATAGTTAGCCAACATTCCGAACCCCTCCCCCCCCCACCGTTAAAGAAGGCAGAACGGTTGGGGGGGTTCAGAATCCAATCTAAGTTGTGGCTCTGAGCACACACATCTGAGTCGTATGTATATGTGCCTTTGTTATTTCCGATTCTAGACCCACACCCCCCCCCTCCCCCACTGTTAAAGGTAGAATCGTCGGGGGGGGGTCTAAAAAAACCTGTTGACCATACATTTGGGTGCCCGCTCTTGGGCCGTTCATCTATGCCTTGTGCTTAACTGTGAGCACGAAGGCATATGTGCTCTGGACAACTTAGGATAAGTGTATATTGTGGGTTTTTCCTGAGATTTTCCATGTTTCTATCACCAAGGGGTTAGACATCAAACCCTTTAAACCTCAAAGACATGGTTCAACATTGATCATCGGGCTAGTTTTATTGAGACAAAGCCAACTATCCTATGTTCTAACCTAATTACCTATGACAATTAGTCCAAATTAAACTATTGGACTAAGGAATTACTCTATCCTTGGGTTATCTGACCAAGATTAGGCAGTTTGGTTAGATTTATTCACTAACTAACCTAAATCTCTTGGCTAAGATTACATAGTTTAGCCAAGCTTATTCACTACTCCTATCAACATCAATTTAAAAGAACTTGGCCATGCTTGAAAGGTATGGACCAAGTCATTGTTATTGCATGGGGCTCTATTGAATTTCTTTTATGCCCTCTTTTATTCATTTCCTTTCTTTCTTTTTTCTTTTTCTTCTTTCTTTTCTTTTTCTTTTTCTCAAATTATTTGTAGAATGAAAAATCATTTGACACAAAAAAACATTTAAAGAGATAACATTTCCGTCACTAGTTGATCCTATAAATTATAGGGTTATAACAACGACTCCACCTGGGGATGGTACTCTCCTTGTGAAGTGCCAAGAATCTTGATTCCTGATGTTCTGAAACTTTCTCCATAGTCGCCTTTGTTGCTTGATCGGTTATATTGTTGAAAATTAAAAGACAATGTTAAGAGGCTTAGGGCCTTCTCTGCAGGCTTCAACCATCTGATTAGATTTATTTCACTCAAAACTTGTAAACAAAATGAAAACGGTTTGTACAATGGGAAAGTGTTACTGTAGGTCCCTACTACGGAGGGGGATAGTGCTTCAACATTCTGCCATTTACAGGTCCTCCAGGCAGATTTGTCCCATCACTGTTGTTGAGCAAGAAGGAATTATTTCCTCTGAATGCTTGAATCATGTAAGGTCCCTTCCATAGACTGTCGAATTTTCCATGCTTCCCCTTATATTCATTTCGGCTATCCCATCTCGGAACCAAGTCACCTAGCTCAAAGTCATCCTCTTTAGTTCTTTTGTCAAAGATCTTTTTACTAGTTTCTTGGACAACCTGATTTTTGTTGTATACTTCTTCCCTGGACTGCTACAATTGGATCATCTGGTTTATCCTTCATTGGGAGTCGTTCGGCTCGGCTTGCATCTCTTGCAGCAATTTCATGACAGGAACTCCTAAGGAAGTGGGGAAAACTGCTTCAGTGCCATAGACCAGTTGATATGGTGACATACCAATTGACCTCTTAGTGGTTAGTCTGTCATCCCATAGTGTGAAAACCAGCTTGTTATGCCATGAATTTTTATTTTCTTGCAAAATCTTCTTGATAATGTTCACCAGGGTCTTATTTGATGACTCTGCCAGCCCATTTCCCTGAGGGTAATAAGCTGTGGAATGACCCAAACAAATATGGTATTGATTGCAAAAGTCTATCATCTTCTTAGATCGGAAATCCGCTGTATTGTCAGTTATAATCTTTCTAGGACATCCAAAACGAGACAATAGATTATTTTCAAGAAATTTAATAATGACATAATCATAAGCTTGCCTGCTTGGTAAAGCTTCGATCCATTTTGTGAAATAGTCGGTAGCAGTGAGAATCCACTTGTGTTGGCCCGAAGAGGGAGGATGTATTTCTTTGATAAAGTCTAATCCTTATTGCTGGAAAGGAGCTTCTACCAAGATCGGTTTCAAGGGAAAAGGAAGGAGCTTCTTTTTGCCTTCGAAAACCTGACACTTATGACACGAAGTCACTTTCTGATGCACATTAGTGAACAACATAGGCCAATAAAATATAGCTCTGAGAATTTTATTAGCTGTGGTCTTCCATCTTAGATGACCACCATAGTCTCCTGCATGAAAATCCTGCAATACTTTGTCAGCTTCATCTTTTAACAGACAGTTCAACAAAATACCTCCAAGATCTTTCCAATATAAATTGCCTTCTAGAATGAAAAATTTTAATGCTTTCAATTTCAAAAACCTAGCTTTAGTTTTGGTCAGACTAGGGGGAGCTTGTAAGTTATGCAAAAAAAATATTATGTCTGCGTACCATGGGGAGTTCAGAAATACCTCTTTCATGCTTGGAGTCGCCTGCTCTCCCTATTCATCTACTGCAGCTAAGAAATTAATATCGAGAGCATGGAAATTGGATTCAACCATTAACTTTCCTAGACCTTAACCTTTAATCAGTTTAGTAGGCTTAATCTCTATGTCATACTCCATAATGATAGCAATCCATTTTCCTCTTCTGCCATCTGGATTGTCTTGAGTTAAAATGTCTTTTACTACCGTGTTTGAAACATATGCAATGGTGTGGGAATGGAGAATATATACTCTAAAATCCTTGATGGATTTTACCAAGGCAAAAGCTTGTTTCTCCATTATTTTATAATTCAAAGTAGCATCTCTTAATGCCTTATTGAAAAAGGATATGGGTTGTTCATACCCTTCGTTGTTTTTCTGGAGTGATACTGCTGCAATGGTAAGTTCAGAAGCAAAAGAAAAAAGGTAAAAATCCTTGGTGAAATCAGGACTGATCAAGACTAGAGCCTGTGTGAGTGCATGTTTGACTTGTTCAAAAGACAACTTAGATTCAGTGTCCCATTTTATTTTTGTGTCCTTCTTTAACATGTTTGTGATGTTCCTAAGAAGTTCGGCCAGGTTGGGTATGAATCTTCTTAGAAAATTTATTTTTCCAATGAAAGACTATAACTCTTTGATATTTCTTGGGTGTTCTAATTTATGAATGGCCTCGATTCTGCTGGGGTCTATCTTAATTACATCCTTAGAGATTATGTGCCCTAGCAGTTTACCTTCCTCTAATCCAAAAATACTCTTCTTAGGATTCAAATAAATCCCAAATTTTTTGCATTTCTCAAATACTCGTCTGAGATGTCTTAAGTGCTCATCATCGGATTGGGAAAACACAGTTACATTGTCTAGATAAATGACAATAAATTTTCCCAGTTCTTACACAAAAGCGATATCCATCGCTCTTTGGAAAGTGGCCCCAACATTCATCAACCCGAAAGGCATTTTCACGTACATGAAGGTGCCCCAAGGTGTTTTGAAGGTTGTTTTCTCTTGGTCATTTGGGTGAACGAGGACCTAGTTATATCCTGAGAACCCATCTACTAAGGAAATTCGACTGGATCCAACTACCCTTTGTAATATGTGGTCCATTTTTGGCAATGGGTAGTTGTCTTTTAAATAAACTTTGTTCAGGTTTCAAAAATCAATGCAAAGCCTGATTTCCCCATACTTATTTTAGGTTGGGAACAGATTTGAAACCCATTTGGAAAATCGTAACGAAACTATGAATTTAGCATCATACATCTTCTTGATTTCTTTTTCTATCAGGGGAAGTAACTTGGGATTGATTCTCCTAAGTTTTTGCCTAAAAGGTTTTTGATCTTCTTTTATTGGGATTCTATGTTGTATGATGCTCGTGTCATAAGATTTCAAGTCCTCATAACCCCAGTCAAATACGTCTGAATATTCCTTGAAAATATCAATGTATTTGAATTTCTACTCAGGGGGTAAGGATTTATAAAGTTTTACTATCCCGAGCTTCTCTTCTATTCCTATGTTGACGTCTTCGACTTCTTTACTGCTAGCTTCAATTTTTGTTTTTTTAGCTACATCATTAAAATCAAAAAGGTCTTCTAAAGGAACTAAACCCCTAGGTAAAACATTGCTCTTTAAATGTAAAACATCAAATTCTATCTCATCTTCACCTAACTCTCCTGAATCTATCTTATTTACACTATCATTTCCAAAATTAGATCTATTTACATTTTCATCCTCATTTTCTAAGTCTATGTTTGTACCTTCGAAATCATTTTTACATTGCAGAAAATATTCCATTTGGTCATCGTTCCCAAATACCTGCCAGTATTTGATGTTGTCGGGGAAAATTGGTCTGCACTTCACCTCCACCGTGTATGGACGAGTGGAATGAAAAGGTATCTTGCATAAAGCTGCCAACGTAGCTAACCCATCCGCTAAAATATTCTATCCCCTAGGCATAACTTGTAAATCAAATTCAGTGAAACATTTAAGGGCGTCCAAAACAACATTACTGTAAGCTCTGAGGCGGGGATGTTTTGTTGCATACTCACCTTTGATTTGCTTGATAATTAACTTGGAATCACCTCTTACCATAATTTGTTTGGCACCAACTTTCTTTAGAAGTTTCAGACTGAGCATCAAAGCTTCATACTCGACAATATTGTTAGTGCATCGAAAATTTAATTTGTAAGAATGGTTTTCCAAATACCTGGATCTGTGATTGTGCAACCAAACTCCTACTCCAGGTCCTTCTTTGCTTACATCTCCATCGAAGTCCATGATCCAAAATTTTGTTGGCAATTGTTCACTTATCACATTTTTCTTTCTGTTTGCCTCAGTGATCTCTTGGTCTTCGTTTAGACCAGATGTATCTTCTTCCAACTGAGTGATTTGTTCCCCTGTATCACCATCATTATATAGGATAAAGGAATCTAGGTCAGAATGTGCAGAGTACAAGGGATAGTTATGTGGCTTTTCTTGGCTGCTAACCATATATTTCATCAGCGTCTCTTTGTGCAGTCTTCTCTATTGCCCGAATACTGGGATGGTGGCATATGACATATCCAACTGCAAAGTGCCCTTCAACTTGGCCCCCCAAGACCTGGACAACAACATACCATATTTCGGGGGAATGTCTACGACCACAACGTCCATAACCATGATTTTTACTGGAATCTGAACTAGAGTGATACATAAGTCTTTGATCAAATCAATACATCTAAATTTGCTAGAGTCAAAAGAGTGTAAGTCCTTGTAAGGTCTGGTGACCTCGAGTCCCATCTTTTCCATTACTACTTTAGGCATCAGGTTATGGGAAGCACCTGAATCTAACATAGCATTATGAAGAATTAGGTCATGTATATTAAGGCTGATGTAAAAAGGAGCAACAGTGCCATTGTCAGTTTCACCATCAACTTTAGGGCCAAATAGGAGTTTGGGTTGATCGTCTGTAAGATTTACAATATCTGAATGATTCACTGATCCAACGGTTAAGGTCTTTGTGCCTATATCAGGTTCAATGCTTAGCGCTTTAATCACCTGTGAACGGTAAGCATCTTTACTCATCAACTCAGAAAGGGGAATAGGAATTTTCACTTTGGCTAATTCCCCTTCAAGGCTGAAAGGTGTAGGTGATCTACTTTGGCTCAACAATTCTGATTTGTCCACCACAGTCTTCTGGCCAGAAGTATTTGGTGGGTTAGTTGATGAAACCTCAGTTTGCGATGATCTTTTTAGAATAGTAAGATTTCTTTTTACTGGAACTTCCACATTACCTTTCTTAGGGATCTTCTCGGTAGAAGGCGTAGGGGCTCTCTTGGTTTTTACTATATTTTTCATTTCGGTCACCTGTTTTGGGGAAATTCCATCTGTCTTTTTACTTTGCAGATTGTACTATCGGTGTACCTCCAAAATAGCATTTTCAAATGCCTGTTGTTCGGTATCTTCATCTTCTTCACTTACCTTTGCTTGAGAGAGAAGAAAAAGTTCTTGCTCTTCCTGGGTGAGGAAGATAGCTTCGTTATCGTGAATGCCCATGAGGTTTATGTGAGTATCCTCCATTTATTCAATTAATTCTTCTCCTTCATCGGCATAATTCTCCTGTAGGGGCGGTCTGATCTATTGATTAGGACCCCTCTGTTCTGTTTGATCTCTGGGATCTCTCTGCCTGATTTGAGGAGGATTCCTTCTGAAGTTAGGATTTCAAATTTGAGGGGCTGGTTGGTTTTCTCTAGGAGGGTTTCTTTCAGATCCAGTGAGTATCTCCATCATCCTTTCCATTTCTCTAGCTAAGGAATCCAATTTGGCATCAGAATAAGATGTGGAAGGTTCTTCTTTAATCGTGACTCTCCTCTCCGTCCTCTGTTGTGCCTTTTTAGCCAACAGGTTAGCCTCCACGCTTATTGCGCTTTTCTGCATGTCTTCCATGGTGGTGGAATTTCTTTCCCTTAATTGATATGACATATCAACATTGAAACTGTCAGGGAATTTTATCAATGCTAAACCTTGTGGGGGTTTAATATCGGCCGAAATTGAGTTGTACAGATTATTGAAGCGAATACTGCAATCTTGAATGGTCTCACCTAGATTCCTTCTGATGTTTTCGTATTCTGACAAGATTTGGAGAGGATTTTTCTTCACCTCCCATCTGTCTAGAAAAATTCTTTGAAACGCTGTAAGGTTGAGCACTGAGGCAACACGTAAACCCTTGTACCATTTCTTAATGTCACCGGTCAAACTCTGTGCAAACAGTCTCATTTGAACGTCAGCCTCATCTACTTCCTACAGATCAAACTAGTCATTCATTTTATCAACATGGTGTTGTGTGCTCAAGGGCCATGTTCCATCGAACTGTGGAAGTCTCATTTGATAATCCTAGGGAATAGCATGAAGAGGTGCATCCAACACCAAGGCAGCATATCTGGCTACCATGATAGGTGGAGGGGGCGGGATGACAACCTGGATGATAGGTGTGGTAGTGACAGAAGACGAGGAGGAGGAGGGGCTTGCTGGCATAGAGTGAGTAGTTTGAGGGGTTGTAGTGGGAGATAGTATTTCAGGGGTCTGGGGTTGCAAGGTTTTTGGATCTAAAATGATTTCAGTCACAAAGCTGTCAGATTTTGTTCTAAACAGACTTTGTTCAAAAATGGTGTCAAAGTTAAGATCTTGAATGGTAATAAGTTCCTCTAGAAGAGAAGGGGACCTTTGAAGGGGACTATGACTTCCTAAACCTTCTACAATGGTCTTCTTCTTGAGTAACTATTCTGGATTATCAGTTTCTATTGCAGGTTCTGGGTCTGGGTGAGATCGAGTATAAGCTCTTTTGGGAGCCAGATTTCTTTTTGGTTTTTATATATACATTTTTCAGTTTTATGAGTCCAAAAATTAATATTTACAAGCTTTAACAACCTCTAAACATTATTTTTTTTCCATATTTATGATTTGTTTAGAAACAAAGCTTTCTTTTAAGGAAAATAAAATGTGGGGTTGAAAAATTCTTCCCCAGTATGGTCACCACTATGTTAACGCTCTGTAAATTCCTAGAGGTTGTTGGGAGAGAGGAAATCTATGAGAGGTAACTTTATCCAACCACTTCGAAACTAGAATCTATCCCTACCAGCTTCAGAGAGGGATCTCTCTGTATGATTTAGATGTTTTGTGAATTTAAGATATTAGTCTAGTTAAATAAACAAGATTGAAAGGTTTGTTGTTTTTGTTGAGTTGGATGAAAGGGATTTACGCATCCATTGGGCTATGGGGTCTGTGTTATAGAGATAAAAATCTAACCAGAAAACAAAGATTCTTTTCACAGGGCAGGATAATGCATTCGTTGGATTCTTTTAGCAGTAAAATGATGAGAAACATAAAAGATGAGAATATCAGTTAAAGTAAAGAAGAAGTTAAGCATTTCTTTACTGTAACATCAGAAGATAAACATTAATATCTTTTGAATTCTAAGACAGGGTATACAAAGATAAATCCTGCAACATGCGTTACTTTTAAAGATTTAGATTAGAAAACAATATGATAAATGAGTAAGAAAACATTCAACATAGAAAAAAAAACATCACCAATGAATAACATGCGAGAATATTGTGAAAACGCCTCTTTGTATCAATGGAAGATCTTTGTAAAAATATTACAATCTGGTAGCTTGCCTGGTGTAAAGATCAACCCTCAATACTGCAAAGTGTGAAGTATTTATAACCAAAAATTACAAACGATCCTGTCATTAAAGATCAGGACGTGGCAAATCTAAATTTAGCTAACTAACTTAACAAGATACAAAAATCTAGGAAGCTGTTTTGATGATGTGTCGAAACTTCATGCTGTTTTCTGGGTGAACCATTGGTGAGGCCTCTGCACAACCTCTTCTGTCTGGATAGCTAACTGGTCTTGGATAGCTCATCTACTACTCGATCAGTTTGCAAAGTTCCTCCCATTGAAGGTGACTGGGAATGATGACTTTGAGCAATCTGCGATATACTTCATCCATATCCGTGTACTTGGCAAAAGTTGGCTTGGTGGTGAAGATGTACCGGATTTCATGCTGTATGCTAATGTCCAACTGTAAAGCATCCAAGAATGCCTTACTAGTGATACTGCCTTGTATTTCTGAGAATTGTGAGCTATCCTTAGCCACAGTGGCTAATATCTTTTTATAATCGAGGAGTGTCATCAATTTATCATTTATAACTCTCATACTAGGAAGGCCTTTCTTTTGCAGGACTTCGATCTGTTGAAAAATCTTTGTATTCCCACATCCATGATCTAGACCTTTTCCTCCAGCTGTAGCATCAGTCCTCTCTTGGTCATGACTCTCTTGACCTCGAGGATGGTCTCCGTCCTATCTTCAATTTTCAACTCTTCTAGCTCCTCTCTGGTTTTGGAATTTAGAAATTTTATGATCTCAGTAGCTTTTGTGGGCATCTCTCCTATTTCTACTCTTATCTTCTCGATGGCTTGCTGACTTCTTTGCACCAGCTCATTTTTCTCGAACATGATTTGTATCATTGGCCATATTTAATTCATGGACTTGGTGATTTCCATCCTGACACTTTCTTTGACCTCAGCCAGTGTCTTGCCTACCACTGTTTGCTTCTGAAGTTGTTGCAATTCTTGTTTGAGTTGGTCTGAGGTTTGTTTTTCCTTGGAGAAACTGGTTTGGTAAGAAGACTAGAGTTCCTAAAGATTCCCAATATCCTTTTTTAATATGCTAATCTCTGTCTCTTGTAAATTCATTTCTTCCATGGATTTAGCTAGTTCGATAGTCTTTTCTAGGGCTGTCAGTGGAGTTGCCGAAGTAATTTTTGCAACAGACACTGTGCTCACTCCTGTGAGAGGAACTACACTCAATGGAATGACCTCCATGGGCTTTGAATGCTCCTTCTCTTTTACCATCTTTTCCAATTCTGCTTCCATTTCTTTCAACTGTGCATTCTGCTCCATGATGAGCTTGAGCATCTCATCTTTTTCCCCTTCTGTCTCCGCTATTTCCTTTGCGTGTGAATCCTCTGTTGGAGGAAATTTCAATTGTTTCCTCAGGGATGCTATATTGGAATTTTTATTTTTGAGAATCTCCTCGACTGCTTTCACATTTGAGGGATCATATCCGATCTTGAGGACCAGATCCTCCAACATCTTAATCATGTTATCCTTGGCAAAGGATGATATTTTTTCTAACTTCAACAACGTCTGGACATTATTCAGAGATACTTGTAACTTGGAGGCAACAATGGAAGCATGTGCCAATGTGGAGAAAACCATTTCTCCAGTTTGCCTGTGCAGATCCATCTGATCAGCTGGATGCACATCTTTAGTTTGAAACTCAAACATTTCCCTCTTGTAATCGATGATTACCTTTGGGTCTGGCACCTGTGCTTGTAGAAACGCCATGTGCATCCTACCCTTCTCAGTGTCAAATGCAGGAAACAGTCGATGTTGTGTAGTGGATGTTTGGTTCCAGAACTGAGCATACGTGTTGATGGTCAGCGTCTGATTTTTATTCTTGATCAGATCATAATTTTCAAAAATGCTCAATTTTGGTCCTATTTTGCTTGGCTGGCTAGTTGATGGAATATCTGTAGGTTTTCTGGGCTGCACTGTAGTCGTGATTTGCTTACTTCTTGTAGTAAGGAGCGACTGGTCAACCTCCAATGTGGCAGTGGATTGCATTCCTTTTTCACCAGCCGTGTCAGGTGTTGGACTGGTTTATGGCCTCTTAGTATGTAGTTGAAATTCTTCAGATGATAATTCAGTGACAGAAGGTGACACATCTTGCCTAGGCCTTTTCTCCTTGGGAGCCTGTGGTGTGGTCATCTGTAAGACAATGACCAAGAGGTCCTGTTGTTCTATATCAACCAGAGTATTTGGATCCTATTCTGTCTGGTTGACAAATTTTTCTATCTCAGTTTTGGGTGTGTGGACATATGGGATATTTTTATTTTTGACCTCATCTCAGAAATTATCCCACACGGATCATAGTGCCATGCAAAACTAAAACTTCATTTCTTTAAGTAATTTGTCTGCTTCCTCCCCGATGCCTCGACTATTGCAAATGAAAGACCCAAACTGCCCTTTGATCCTGTGCTACTGCTTCTTCTTCAGAGACACAAAATGTATGTCATCTGAATTTATCATTTGCCTTATGTATTCCAGGGCAAAAATCCTCATGAGTAAATACCTGGGCAATTTATATGGGTCCAACTCACACCCATACACTCTTATCTCAGTGTGGTTTTGGTAGAGGTACCAATCACCAGTCTTTGTAAGGTTTGAGAGATGTAAAATCCTATGAATTTCCTCGTTAATTCTAGGTTCAGGTCCGCCACTGAGCATACTCACCACTGCATGGTAGAACTTCTCGATGAACTGCTTGAAACTGAATTCTGTAGAGTTGTGTCAAAGTAGCAAAGTCCATGCTATCACTGTCTGTGGTCTCCCATCTTTATCCATCTTCTACATTGAAAAGGAAAATTTGTCCGCTTGAAAGAACACGAACAGGTAAGCCAGTATTGAAGAATACCATAACATGCCTTCTGTGGAGAAGTTAATGAATTTTTTGTGAATGTTGTTCACCGGGAACATACTGTAGTCTAACTAAATAGTGGGTCTCTCATCAGTGGAAAAATTGGACAGAAATCCCAAGATGGGTTCGTCCACCCATTGATCCGGAAAATATCCAAGCAAGGCACCTAGTGATGTGATCACTTGGTTTCCTTTTACTGAGAACAGGGGGGAAGGATAAGGGGGTTTGTAGTGGGGCGATGAGCGGATTATGGGAGGAAAAGCTCAAAAATTTGAGCTCTTTGTAGGAAAGAAAGATTCTGGTAGAGCTCTGTGATGATTTCGAGGTTGAAAGGTGAGGGGGGCTTGGCTCTGGGTATCTGCAACATTTGGTCAATGGTTTCTTATGTGATAAGGAAAATAATTTCTCTGGATGAAGACATAATGTCTCTTTGTTCATGGATATAATGGGCCTGGTATTTGAGGGTGAATTCGAGAAAGTGGTGAATCTGGGGGAGCAGATATAGGGGAAGATTCGACTCCTAGAGACCAATCTCATCACTCTAGTCAAGGAAAACCTCTTTGAGCCATGACTGCAAGTTTGCGAAGTTGAACTTGCATCTGGTGTCCACAATTAAATAGTCATTATCGGTCAGGGGGATCCTGTCGAGGTCGATAGGGGGCAGGAGGAAAGGATTTTCCTTCACTTCTGTCCTCTTAGATTTTGGCACCATCACTGTAAAAATACCTACAAATCAAATGGCTATTAGTGGGGGTGATGGTGGCTTGGGATGTTTGACTGAAATATAGAGAAAACGGGGAAAAATGCTCTGGTGCGATGGGAAAAGGTATTTTCTAGTGAGACGACATGATAAGTAATGGAAGAAAAGAAGGGATACGATGGTTTTGAGTGAACGGATATCCATTGGGCACGTGGGATAGGTCAACGGGCTAATGGATAAGTTAGACAGTAATAAATTGCCAACAGATTGTTTGGAGCATGAGATGGTAGGTAATAATGAATGACGAATACGAGGAGGCAACATGGTGGGAGCTGATTGGGGAGTGACCTTGGTTAGAGGAATTGTAAAGGGCGGTCAAGGGAAGAGGGACTGATAGAGTAATGGGACGTTACCTCTTAGGAAAAACGTGGATGATGACATCATGGGGTGACGGGGCATGTCAAAAATGATAGGTGGTGGAAGTTTGAACCAATGAATTGATGCCATGTAGAGGAAAAGGGCCCACCAGAGAATATTCCATTCCAGACCCCCCCCCTCTGTTAAAAACAGATCATTCGGGGGGGTCCGAAAAACACCAAGATTCGTTGATGTTCCTGCTTTGTTTTCAACCGTAGATCTGTGCATGATATTTAAACAGCATTCCGAACCCCCGCCCCCCACCGTTAAAGGCAAAATGGTCGGGGGGGGGGTCCGG
>JASDQU010108143.1:0-24269 GCA_032191745.1 Picea mariana | reverse complement strand
CCCCCCCCCCCCCCACCATTAAAGGTAGAACGGTCGGGGGGGGCGGGTCCGGAAAAACCTGTCGACCATAGATTTGTTCGCCTACTCTCGGGCCATTCATCTATGTGTTGTGCTTAACTGTGGATCCTAAAAAGATGGTGTCAAGGTGGATCCTAAAAATATTGAAGCTATGCAAGATTGGCCTCACCCAAAGACTCTTAAGAGCTTGTGTAGATTTATGGGCTTAACAGGGTATTATCACAAGTTTGTTAAGAATTATGAGAAGATTGCAACACCTCTCACTGCTCTCCTCAAAATGAAATCTTTCACTTGGACTCCATTCGTTGCCCAAGCTTTTCAAACCTTGAAGATGGCCATGTGCACCACTCTAGTCCTCGCCCTTCCCGATTTCAAAAAGACCTTTGTGTTGGAATGTGATGCCTCAGGGAAAGGAATTGGTGCTGTCCTTATGCAAGAGGGTCGACCTTTGGCCTTTACCAGCAGGAAAGTATCTGAAGGAAATCTAGGAAAATCCATCTATGAAAAGGAAATTTTGTCTATTCTGCATGTCATTGATTTGTGGCACCCTTATATATTGGGTTAACGTTTCCAAATTAAGACATACCATCAAAGACTCAAGTATTTTCTGGAACAATGCATTTCCTCCCCAGAACAATGAAAATGGGTGACTAAGCTTTTTGGATATGATTATGATATCATTTACAAGAAACGCAAGACAATGTGGTTGCGGATGCACTTTCCCAAAAATATGAAGATGAAGGATCCTTTTTTTCTCTTTTATTCATTGTACCAGATTGGCTCCAAGCCATTCGCCAAGAATGTCTACAAGATCTCAAAAGTTCGCAGTTGATCCAACAATTGCAGTTCAATGCTCCAACTTCCCCAGGGTACTCTTGGCTCCATGATGAACTTTGATATAAAGGTCGCTTGTATTTAAGTAAAAAATCAAAACATAAATCCACGATACTTTCTAAGCTTCATGCTACACCCACAACAAGGCACTTCAGGTTCACTAAAACCTATGACAGGGTCAAACGCTCCTTTTTCTGGGATGGTATGAAATAGGAAATTTGTAATTTTGTCATTGAATGTGATGTGTTTCAACGCAACAAGGGAGAAACAGTCAAATCTTGGGGCACACTACAACCACTCCTGATTCCACCTACTATTCGGAAGGATATCTCTATGGATTTTATTACCAACTTACCCAAATCAGGAAATAAATCAGTCATCATGGTGGTTGTTGATCGCCTTTCCAAGTATTCTCATTTCTATGCCTTTCAACACCTATTTACAACATCCATGGTGGCTCAAATTTTCATGGATCAATTCTTCAAGCTTCATGGCATGCCGCACTCTATTGTTTCTGATCACAACCCAACTTTCACAAGAAATTTTTGGCAAGAACTGTTCAAGATACAAGGCACCAAATTGCATCTCAGAACATCTTATCATCCCCAGACTCATGGCCAAACAGAAGTTGTCAACAAGTGTTTGGAAACATATTTGAGGTGTTTTTCCTCGGAAAAGAAAAATCAGTGGGCTCAATGGTTACCCCTATATCAATGGTGGTACACAACTTCATACCATACAACTACATGCATGACTCCTTTTGAAGCGGTATATGGACAGAAGCCACCTTCAGTTCTTTCATACTTACCGGGTGCCTCGAAGGTCCAGGTGGTTGACCTAAAACTTACAACTCAAGAGGCTATTCTCTGTACCCTCAAAGAGAATTTGGTCATGGCACAAAATTGCATGAAGCAACAAGAAGATCAAGGTCTCTCTAAATGTCAATTTGCAGAAGGGGATCAGGTGTTTCTTCGACTGTAACCTTACAAGCAAACTTCCTTCAAGGCTGAGCATTGTCAGAAGCTAGTGCCCAAATTTTATGGTCCTTATACCATTCTCAAGAATGTGGTACAAGTATCCTATAAGTTATCTTTTCCCAGCCATTCGAAGTGACACCCTATTTTTCATGTTTCATGCTTAAAGAAGGTGATTGGAGCTAAGTGCCAAATTCAAACCAACCTTCTAGAGTTAGCTGAAGAAGGATCCATTTGGATACAACCAGAAGCAGTTTTGGACCAGCGTGAGCGTCGCCTACGTCAGAGAACCATCAAGGAAGTGCTATTCCAGTGGAAAGATACAACTCCAGCAAATGCCACTTGGGAACCATCTACCATTCTGCAACAATTTCCTCATCTCAAGCCTTGAGGACAAGGATGTTTTTAAGGGGGTGGACATGTTAGGGTCCTAACCCGCACTTAAGTAGAACAATATATTTGGATGTAATAAAGGTCAATATTAATAAGGCCTTTCAAGAAAATAGAATAAGGTGGATGTAAGAAGACCTAATAGAGGCTTCCACTTCTAGAAGGATCTTCCTCTAGATGCTTCCTTTTAGTATAAATAGGATTCGAGGGTATGATAACCCTAGCTTGGATAATATTGTAATAGATCTATGCTCAACTAGAGGTTTCCCCCTCGAAGAGGCCCGTGAACATTTCTTTCAGATTCAAAGTGCTATTTTTGTTATCATTCTCATATCATTTCAGTGCTATTATGGTGAATGTTCTAGTTATATTGATGTTATTCTGCCATTTATAGCATTTTATTTCTATTCTGCATGCATTTTATATCTAACATATTACATCCTTAGTGTTAATCTATTTTCACCCACCTGTTGGACCCTTTAAGGTTTCAAAAAATCTAAGACTAGACCCCTTAATGCTATTGTGATCCTTATTTTTTTGGTCCTTGGATTGTAGACACCCATTTTTTAGTACTTGTAGTAGACCTAGAGTACAACATCATCCTAGGTCAGCCTTAGTTAGATGCAATGAATATATTTATCCTTTGCACCTTCAAAAGTGAGCCCTTATTTTTCCATGAAGGAGATAATTAGTAGAATTCAGGGATATCACATTAATATGTCCAAAATCAAGAGGGATATCACATTACATTAGGTGGTTGACCACTATTTTGTAGTTTGAAATCTAACCATAGTGCATATTGCTTGCATGGATAAGTGAGTTGAATTAAGGTGCACCCACCTAGAGATTCATACCCTTCACTAAGTTGGGAATCGACTGCATGCAGGAGTTCCCCTACTAATATTGGTAATTGCACCCTCTAATTGTGCATCAAAACTAAAGATATAAAATATTTATTTAGAACTTTGAATATAGAAACAAAAGTTCAAAAATGTGAACTATGATGAGGATGGACTACTCACTAACAACATGTGCACATGCAACTGAAGGTACAACCAAACAAGTACCTTCCATATATGTCTTTGACAAGTGAGGAAAGCTTAGTACAAATAGAGGGAAATGTAAATTCATCTAGTAGATATTATACACAAACAAGGACCAAAGGTGAAAAAGTTAGAAGAAATGTTTGTAGACGCATGGAATTTTTTCTTTCGAAAGGAGGATCATGCTCTTATGATGATGAGATCATAGGATACATAGAGGTGTGACTCAGTTATAATAATATGGTGAAACAATGGGTACATAAGGAACTACCTCCTATAGATGTCGACTTCATTATCAACAATAGGACATGTCGTATTGCACCATCCTCCCTGCATGGCCTGAGGCTATTTTCCATGGATGGAATAAATGTAAAATGCAAAATAGTAACTGAATTGATGGACTGTGTCGAACCATGTTACAATTATAACGATTGGATGCGGCTGTTCTGGTACATGCAAAGTATGCAGAGATATGCAATCGCTGCAAATTATATAAAGCTAATAAACAAGGATAAAAATAAGGGAGTGACTATCTATATTGATGGAAGGCCTAAAGCTTCCGGCAATATCGTAGGTTTTATAAAAAGCACATGACCTGAGACAATAAACAAGAAACCCAATTGCATATATGAGGGACAAAAAGAGAATCAGGTAGTCCTGTGCACAATAAAAAAGATGTCTCTCGAGGAAGATTTATTAGTKGATTCCCATTTGAATCGAATAGAAACATCGACTAATAGTGTGCAGGTACTTATGAAACACCTCTTTACACAACCTCTACTTATTGCATTATATATATATATATCTTTAACTTTGTATATTTCATGTTGAACACATCACCCACACTAAGAGGGGGGGGGGTGAATTAGTGTGTGGAATTTTATAACTTTTCTTCTTACAAGTTAGAAGTTAAAACATAATTGTACAGATTAAGAATAATCAAATCATAATCACAATGGAMACAAGAGATACCATATGTTTGTATAATATTTTGTATAATTTAKATGTGAATAAAGTAATAAGAATTTTCCCAGCACCAACTACTTTGTTTCAGCACCAATTGAAGTAAGGAGCACCAACTCTCAAGCAACACCCAACTTTCCACAAGACCCAGCTCACTAATAGAATGTAGTCTATCGAACTAGAGTTCATAACCGACTTTAGTAGCAGTGATCCATTATAGAATCAAATCTATCTCATGATCAGAGGTATACTATAAAATCTCATCCCCACACTTTATCTTGTCTCTGAAATTCGTTCCTTCTTCACTTCTTCTTTTCTATGATATTCACATGGACCTCAAGTCTGCATCCCTTTCATTTTTCTCCGTATGTCGCTCTTCCTCAACGAGCCTCTCTTTTCCACAAGCCCATTCTTTTTCCATAAGCATGCCTTTAGTGAACCAATCATGGTTGTATATATACTTTCTTATGCTGAAAACTTGTTTAAGTTATTGAGCCGACCTATGCAATAAATTATAACAAATTTGGTCATTAACAACTTTGGGACCACCAAAGATCATCATTTCAAGTCTTCAACTTTAAACCTGGCATCCCCTTCACTTTTGTAAATCGATCATAGGCATGGATCGATTTCCTTCATCTCTATGATAATAGAAATCAACGATTCCTTCAAACCATGTCCATATGATCATAGGCATAGAACCATAGGCTTATCAATTTAAGAGACATATTACATTCTTCCCTTTAAATATCTTTACCATATGACCAATGGTGGTGAAATCACTTGAGGCAAGATGAGCGCTTGAGTGCTTATCAATTCAATGGTCATGATTCAATCTCCCTATGAGATGGAAGATTGTCAGGAATTTGGGACTTCACCCTTCGGGTCTTTGGGACTTCCAACCTTTCAAATCTATTGAATACGATTTCAGGGAACAGATCAGTCGGTTCACATTTATATCATGGAACTAGATCAATGGTAATATATGATCCTTATATCTATCCTTTCATTGCTTAATCCGATAGCCAAGACTTAATCAAGCAATGATATGGAAGGCCACCAATTACTTCAAGACTTCAGTTATTATGCTTACACTATTATTCCACTATATTTTGATCAATAGTTGAGTGTACACTCTACATCATATTGATGGTCGAGATCTCCTTCGGGTCTCCGGACTTTGGAGATATCCAATCTCAACCCCTTATTTCCTCCGTACGACAATATTCTGTAGCTTTCAATCCACTAACATGTGTCTCTTTCAGATCAATGGTCGAGATCTCCTTCAGGTCTCCGAACTTCAGAGATTTCAAATCTCAACCCCTTCTTTCCTCCAGAGTGATCATCTATTGAGTAAGTCATAAGTGGTGGAGACTGCTTGATCTTAGTTAATACTTCCACTTCCACTATCCTTCCACTATAGCAGATCGACAGTCGAGAATGCTCCCGAAGGGATCTTCAGATCAGACATCTTCTATCCACTTTGAGACTTCGACATTCAGTACTTTGGGACTTTGGGAAAGTGCAGGTGGTAAAACTCCTGTAGTCACATAACTTTCTTGTGTCACTTGATGATGTGTCACAAGCTCAACAGCTGCCACGTGTCACTTAGATTCATGATTTTCACGTACCTAAAATGCCGATTCAACTTGACACTTGTCATTATCTGATTGTGCCATGTGTCCTTGTTGAGATGGATCTCCTCATGTGGCACATGTTCTTCTCCTAGATCTAACGGTTTTCCTAACTCTCGATGTACCTTAGATCGATGACTGAGAGCGAATTCGGACCTTCATCCTTGGGACTTCGGGACTTTTGACATTTCTTGGTGGTGAAACTCCCGAAGAAATTCTCCCAGAGTGATGTAACGTGCTTACGTCACTTGTTTTCATGGCATGAGCCAATTTCCTCTTGGTGCTTGTCATCATATGATTATTCCATGTGTATTTTCTGACATGGTCTACTAAAATGGTCTACCACATGTATTTTGCTGTCGTGGTCTGCTGACTTGATCTGCCACATGTCTTTTGCTATCATGGTCTACCAACATGGTCTGCCACATGTCCTTGTAGACGTGGTTTGTTATGTGTCCTTGATGATGTGGTATCCTGAAAAATAACCCTGTCCCAATGGTCATTGTATGTCCTCCAAATCCGATGGTCCTTATTCATTTAGGATTTCCAAGCTTCAGGGATTTCGAATATCAAACTGAATTCTTGAAGTGAGATTTTTCCATAACATAACCTCCTCACAACTTTAGACCCGAACTAAATGTTGTTCATCGATCATGTTTTTAGATTGATGACTTGATCTATCTATGGTGCTGCTCTTATGGCTTATGCTATCCTTCCACTTAGAATGATCCAACGACTAAAAATTCGCATAAATAAGATCTCATATCTTACCTTGCTTATCCTATCCTTCCACTCGAAATGATCCAACGACTGACGAGAATTTGGGTTTGATCCTACAGCTAACGGGTATTCAGATAGTCAAAAACTTAGCCTTTCTGCTTATCCTTTCCTTCCACTAAAATGTGATCCAATGGTCATGAAGACACTTGAAGCATATCAATGGTCGACGATGATCACGGAACCACAACTTGCAAGTGATTTACCTCGATACCCAAACTCCGCAATTTGAGGTTGTGTGTTGTTGGTGAGTCAACCGCAAATGTTTGTCAGACCTATTTTGACCTTTTACAAATGAAGGACCTGCATCAGGTTTCTTAGGAGTACCGATTTCTTCCTTGTTGTCTCCAATACCGGATTGGTCATTTGGTGATCTCTTACTATCCAATATCTCATCCAGGGTCATGGAGCTATTCAAGAACTTGATTTGGGTGTTTGACTTCTCAACCTTCTTTCTATGATTCACAACTTATGCTTCCATCTTATGACATGATTCGTTCTTTTTGTTCAACTCATTCCTTAGCACCTGCTCCCTCCTTTTGGCTTCTTCAAGTTGGATTTTAATATTGGCATAGCCTTCCCTTAGTTCTTTTAGATTTGCAAGGATTTTTCTTGGTTCATCATCTTCCTTCTTTTCTTCCTTTGCTTGACTGATTTCATTTTTCAGTCTCTCGATCTCCTCTTCCTTTTCTTTTGTTAGATCAACAACTTTTTTTTTCTATCTTTTGATCTCTTCTTGTTTGTTTTCTAACTGAATATTTTGATTAGATATGATTTATTCATTGTCTTTGAAATTTTCTTTTATTTCCAGGATATGCCTTTGATTGCTAAGCTCATCATCTTCCTTCTCCTTTTCTTTTACTTGACTAATTTATTTCTTCAGCTTCTTAATCTCCTCTTATTTTTCTTCTAATTGATTATCCTACTCATATATTATCTTTTCATTGTTCTTGAGCATTTCCTTTATTTCCAGGACATGCTTTTGACTCTTTCTAAGAAATTATTTAGTGTAGTCATGAAGATAGCTATAGTCTGAATCATTGTGGTCATAACAATATTCACAGAGACTCCAATCAACCTTTTGTTTGGCCTTTGATAGTTCTTCTTCTACTTCTTCCATGAGATAAATGCTAACAGAACATTCTTTTATTGTATCTGAGTCTTCTTCTTTACTTGTAGGGGAGGATTCAATATCAACATTATTGCAATTGAAATATTGTGGAGAGTCTTTACCTTTATTGATGGTTGAGTCTTCCTCTTCATCCTTGATATGAATGTCTTATGTGTCTTGTATTTTGATTTGATACATCTCTTCTAACTTCAACCATAAGTGCTTGGTGGATGTGCATATTCTTATGCTTTCCTTGAGTATATATGATAATCCATTGAGAAGAATATTCAATTCCACTTCATTGTTCTTCCTTTCTCTTCTTTGGAATATAATCTTGGATAGATTCTTTGATGTAGTTAAATCCAAGGGATTTCTTACTACTGAATTCCAAAATTCAAATCCTTTTGAATTCAAACACGATTTCATATTTTCTCTCCATGAGGAATAATCTGTTCCATCAAATAAGGGAGATTCAATTGTAGAGAGAGCCATTTGTCCACCCATTTCTTCAGGATCTACCTTCCAGTGGTTAAACTGTGCTGAAGGAATCCACTCTGATACCAATTGTTGAACACATCACCCACACTAAGAGGGGGGGGGGGGGGGNTTCAATTGTAGAGAGAGCCATTTGTCCACCCATTTCTTCAGGATCTACCTTCCAGTGGTTAAACTGTGCTGAAGGAATCCACTCTGATACCAATTGTTGAACACATCACCCACACTAAGAGGGGGGGGGGGGATGAATTAGTGTGTGGAATTTTATAACTTTTATTCTTGCAAGTTAGCAGTTAAAACATAATTGTATAGATTAAGAATAATCAAATCATAATCACAATGGACACAAGAGATACCATATGTTTGTATAATATTTTTTATAATTTATATGTGAATATAATAACAAGAATTTTCCCAGAACCAATTACATTGTTACAACACCAACTGAAGTAGGGAGCACCAACTCCTAGGAGAGCACCAAATCTCAAGCAAGACCCAGCTTGCTGACAGAACACAGTCTATCCAACTAGAGTTCATAAATGACTCTAGTATAAATGATCCATTATAGAATCAACTCTATCTCATGATCATAGGTATACCATAAACACTCATCCCCACACTTTATCTTCTCTCTGAAATTCGTGCCTTCTTCACTTCTTCTTCTTTCTGATATTTGCACGGACCTCAGGTCTACATCGCCTTCATTTTTCTTCACAGGCTAGTCTTCCTTAGCGAGGCTCTCTTTTCCACAAGCCCATTCTTCTTCCACAAGAATGCCGCTAGTGAACTAATCATGGTTGTATTTATACTTTCTTATGCTCAAAATGTGTTTAAGTTATTGAGCTGACCTGTGCAACAAGTTATAACCAATTTGTTCATTTAACATCTTTGGGACCACCAAAGATCATCCTTTCGAGTCTTCAACTTTAAACCTAACATCCCCTTCACTTTTGTAAATTGATCACAGGCATGGAGCAATTTCCTTCGTCTCCTTGATAACAAAAATTGACGCTTCCTTAAAACCATGTTCATATGATCATAGGTGTAGAACCATAGGATCATCAATTTAAGTGACACATTACATTATTCCCTTTAAATCTCTTTGCCATATGACCAATGACGGTGACCTCACGTGAGGCAAGAAGAGAACTTGAACGCTTATCAATTCAACGGTCATGATTCAATCTCCCGATGAGATGGACGATTGTCGGGACTTCAGGACTTCACCCTTCGGGTCTTTGGGACTTCCAAACTTTCAAATCTCCTGAATATGATTTCGTCGAACATATCAGACAGTTCACATTTATATCACGGAACCAGATCAATGGTCATATACGATCCTTACATCTATGCGTTCATTGCTTAATCCGACGACCATGACTTAATCAAGCAATGAGATGGAAGGCCACCAATTACTTTGGGACTTCATCTATTATGATTATGCTATCCTTCCACTGTATTTTGATCAATGATTGAGTGTAAACATGACATTAGATCGATGATCAAGATCTCCTTCGGGTCTCTAGACTTTAGAGATATCAAATCTCAACCCCTTCTTTCCTTCGTACGTCAATCTTTCGTAGTTTTCAATCCACTGACGTGTGTCCCTTTCAAATCAACAGTTGATATCTCCTTCGGATCTCCAGTCTTTAGATATTTCAAATATCAACCCCTTCTTTCCTCCAGAGTGATCACCTACTGAGTAGGTCATAAGTGTTGGAGACTGCTTGTTGTCGGTTAATACTTCCACTTACACTATCCTTCCACTATAGTAGATCGACGATCAAGAATGCTCCCGAAGTGATCTTCAGATCGAACGTCTCCTGTCCACTTCGGGACTTCAGGAATTTGGGCAAGTACAAGTGGTAAAACTCCCGAAGTAAGACTCCTGTAGTGACATAACTTGGTTGCGTCACTTGATGAAGTTTCACGAGCTGAGAAGTTGTCATGTGTCACTCAGATTCATGATTTGCATGTACTTGAAATGCCCATTCAACTTTATACTTTTCATTATCTGATTGCGCCATGTGTCCTTGCTGATGTAGTCTTGCTGATGTGGATCTCCTCATGTGGTACATGTTCTTCTCCTGGATCTAACGGTTGTCCTAACTCTCGATGTATCTTAGATCGAAGGTTGAGAGAGACTTTGAACCTCCATCCTTCAGGACTTCAGGACTTTTGACATTTCTTGGTGGAGAAAATCCCAAAGCGATTCCCTCGGAGTGACGTAACTTACTTATGTCACTTGTTGTCATGGCACGAGACAATTTCCTCTTGACAGTTGTCATCATCTGATTATGCCATGTGTATTTACTGACCTGGTCTACTGACATGGTCTGCCACATGTCTTTTGTTGCCGTGGTCTGCTGACATGGTCTACCACATGTATTTTGTTGTCATGGTTTGCCACATGTCCTTGTAGACGTGGTCTATTGCATGTCCTTGCTGACGTGGTCTGCTAACCAACAACCTTGATCCAACGGTCATCATATGTCCTCCAAATCCGATGGTCCTTATTCATTTCAGATTTTTGGGCTTCAAGTATTTTGAATCTCAAACTGAATTCTTGAAGTGATATTTGTCCAGAGCATAACCTCCTCGCAACTTCAGACCTGAACTAAGAATTGTTCATCGATCATGTTCTTATATTGATGGATAGATCTATATACGATGCTTATCTTATGGCTTACCCTATCCTTCCATTTAGAATTATCCAACAGCTAACGAAAATTCGCATAAATGATATCTCACATCTTACCTCGCTTATCCTATCATTACACTTGAAATGATATGACGGTTGACAGGAATTCAGGTTTGATCCAATGGTTGATAGGTATTTTGATAATGGAAAACTTAGCCTTTCTACTTATCCTGTCCTTCCACTAAAATTTGATCCAATGGTCGTGAAGACACTCGAAGAATATCAACGATTGACGATGATTGTAGAACCACAAATTGCAAGTGATTTAACTCAACACCCAAACTCCGCAATTTGAATTTGTTCATTTTTGGTGAGTCAACCACAATCATCAATATTCGAAGATATAAGATCGGATGTTCCTAAATAATTGTGGGATTGGAACTAGCACGATATTTAATTATCCTTTCGATCTCTGCAATCTAGCCCTATCGTTGATCTGGTGATTGCACATCTGACAACCACAACTCAATCCAATTTAATCTGATCTTTTTTTGGATCAACCACATTCATCGATATTCAATTCTATGAGATATGATGATCTAGACCAATTGCAGGATTGGAACTAGTGAGTCATTTAATTCTCCTCCTGATCTCCATAATCTATCCCTATCATTGATCTGTCGATTGCGCATCTGACGATCATGACTTAATATTACTTAAACTAATTGTTTGTTGGATCAATCACAATTGTTGATATTCGATTCTATGATATCTAAGGATCTAAGCGAATTGCAGGATTGGAACTAGCGAGTCGTTTAATTCTCCTTATGATCTCCACAATTTATCCCTGCAATTGATCTGGCTTGCGGATCTGATGATCACGATCCTCCAATGGTCCTCAATCCCGTAGTCACTCATATGATCGATTTCTGTAATATGATATGGTCAACATGTTCAATTTCTTGATCGGTCAGCTGCTAAGGTTTCTCACTCTAATCGGACGACTGTTGAGGCTTCTCACTCTGATATTATGCTTTTCTTTCTGAACTTTGATCTCTGCATTTTCTAACCCTCCTAAGGTTTTATCATAGGAACATTGTTGATCTTATCATGATAAAAAAAATCACGAATTGCTTCATACTATTTTCTTCTTCTGCCAACTGATATATTGTGCAATGTGCTCTCCTTCAGAGCTTTGATCTTCATTTGCTTTTGTACTTCATTTTCCCTTCTAATCTTTGGTCTTTATATTGTTCTCTTCCTTTGCTAACTGATATACTATTGACATCAATGACAATCTCATCTATGGTAAATCACAATGATAACTTGATGCAGGAGCATCTCCCACATCAAGCGAGCCAGTGCGGAAGACAATGGACAGTTGGACAAGCGCTAGCGCAAATTTTGAAAACACCTTGAAGTTGTTGTGTGATCTTAAATGAGCCATTAAGATGAGGTGCACTTGTATATTGTAAATGAACCTTGAGCGGATTTCTCTTGTCCTTAGTAGGTAGAAGGCATTTATGAAAGTTAATGTAAGGTAGATATAATTTAATTCTAGACTAGACAGTTGTAGAGCGCAAGAGGGAAACAAGATATAGACACCCTCATTGTGTATTGTATCATTAGATGGAATCAAGGAAGAGAAAGAAGCATGCAGAGAGCTATGTAAGAACACCCATGTACAGACATTTGAATTAATAGAAAGTTTTGATTCAAATTCATGGTTTGTGTTGTTCTCTTTGTATTGATGTTGATGTGCTCATGAATGGTTGCTTCCTGTTATACATTTACTTTTATATACTTTGTATATGATTTCATGTTTGAAGTGAATTCTGAGAGGAAGAAGGAATTAGTTTCAATTGTTTCTCTATTTGGACCAGAGGATTCCTGCAAGGAGTGCAGTTGAAGTGTCCGCAAGGAGTGCGTTGACGGAGGGCTCAGATAGTTTAACCTTTGTTATAAATTCCTAGAAGTGCAGTTGGGCACAAGAGCCATGCAAGGAGTGCGCAGGTCGGGTAAAAGTCTCAGGTTTGTGAACCTGAGTGAAGTATTGAAGGACTACTACTGCAGGTGTGCGCAGAGTCGAGGAACTTCAACACTTAGTCGTGGTTGAAGATTTGTCGCAAGGAGTGCATGCAAGAGTTTCCTGAAGGACTTGAAGGTCATGGGAAAGCTCAGGAGGGATAGGCCTTCAAATTTGTTGAAGGAAAGCACAGAGAAGTTGTGCCTTGAAGGTTGGAAAGAAGTGTCACAAGTTTGCACGCAGGTGAACAAGTTCAAGAGGAACACTTGGTCATTCACAAGAATCGTCAAAGAAGGAAGGACGGTCAGAATTCTCTGAGGAGAATCAACGAATCTCTGTGAGCCGTTAGATCTCACAGAGGAGTAGGGGAGATACGTGAGTATTCCCATAGTGTTAGAAGCTTAGGAAGGGTAGATCCATTGATCAGGGTCACAAGGACAGTTGGATCTACATGTATATCATGTATTGGGGTTTCATGGATCGAAACTCCAAAACATTGCAACAGGAATCGCAAAATCACGATACGCGATATCCTGATAGCTAAAAGGAATAGTGTGGGCCACAGCGGAGAAGACGAGTGGAGGACAGGTGGCACAAGTCATCGGGATCTCGCAGTGAGAAGTCATGAAATATTGACATTAAGATTTACGATTCCGCAAAGTCTGAAGTCCCAACGAGATAAGGGATCATTGAAAAGTCGAAGTAGCGAACTCATCAGAGTTTTGGCATATCGGGAGTCGGGAGTCGGTAAAGTGAATTGCTTGATATCGCGAGTAGTGAAATCACGATAAGGGAAGTCCCGACAGGTAAAGGAAGGGTCAGCGTTGACTTGCATCAGGGTTCAGGATTCGAAACACCAGCGCTCGACCATTGACCTCGCGAAGTCGCGAAGTCCGATTCCCCGATAAGTAAAGAGAGGGGATCGCGCGAAGAGTTCTGTGGGTGCAGATTTCCTGATGAGGAAATAGTAGAATATTTCAGTTCTTCGAGCCGAATAGAAGAGAAGATCTTGTGAGCAGACATGCTTGCGAGCACAGGCTGCATCATAACTCATCATAACAACAAATCATCACATCGACTGTTGACATCAATGACTATATGTCCAACAATTTTTTTCGCGGTAGTACAGATGCCATTAGACCAAAACCCATGGGTGATTGGTAAAATCAACACCTCCAGACTTCAAGGATCCATGAGAGGCAGTTAGTCCCTTTTCATGATACACCAGGGAGCACTGACTACTTGCAATTTCGTGTAACAATATCCCCCTTAGTGCGAGCCGAGTGTGTATTGAACTCGTGACCTCTACCTATGATACCGTTTTCGTAGTAGTATAGCTATCGTTAGACCAAAAACTACAGGTGATTGATAAAATCATCGCCGCCAGACTTCAAGGATCCACAAGAGGTGGTTAGTTTCTTTTCACGATACACTGGGCAGCGCTGACTACTTGCATTTTCATGCAACATTTCATGGTCCCAATTTTATAATAATGTGGGAGGTTGATTTTATTTGGGTGGAAATCAGTTTTTTTGTTATCGTTAATAATTTTTTAAATATTTTGTGGTTCTAACTATATTATAATGTGGTAGGATGATCGTGGAAAAGGGACAGCTGTAGAACATGTAAATGATTATGAAATTTGACTTTCATTTTACATGAATTTTATTTATTGCCTATATAATTTTACTGAAATAACATTGCTTTTGTTGAAATTATATGTAGTCAGCATGCCATGTTGATCATGATTTCGCCAATGAGGAGGGGTTGTATTCATCCCCTGATCCAATGGTATTAATAAAAAAAAAGATCATTAAAGTGAACAAGGAATTTTCTAGCTTATTAGATCATCCATATCAAACTCTCGACATCCTAGAAAAGATCAGTCTCCTTATGTCACAACTTAACACATATAAGGTAATATCCATAATTTAAATTGTTTTTTTCTAATTTAATCATATGTTCAATTATGAAACTTTGTTCTTTAACTTTTACATTATCTCACGAAAAAACATTTTCTTTTTTATAAAGAGATTTTTGGAGCCTATTCATCCCGATGTTGGTAGTAGTGGCACTGTAGAGACGCCACAAAGTCTTGATGTGGGTGGTCATATAGTTGCTAGAGTACTATTTACTTCTCCTTCTTCCACACCTAATTTAGATAGGAGCCATGACACACACCGCCAAACATCCACACATCGGTTAGACTTTAGAGATGGTGAGAGAGATGAGGCTAATGATGTGGTTGGCATGGTTTCATTTCCCGGAGCTAGACATGTGACAAGCACAGGAACCCTTCCATGCACATTTTTGGTCGAAGACAACGGACTTCCATTAAAAAAAATAATACTCCCAAGTATTTTTTCATATTTTAATTGTTTTGTGTTGTCCATCTCATACACAAATCATCTAGATTATTATTTTTAAATTAATGATCATATATTTTTGTGTGTATGAAACAACCATTTTTATAGGCACCTAGAGAGCAAGGCCTTGTTGATTTTTGGGGAAACCTTACACATGAGGTGGAATTTCCATAATTCCAACCTCAAAAAAGAACTTATGAATTATCTCGAATGCCTATTTGGAGTAGACACATTCAATACAAAACTGGTCACCTCTACAGCAAGAAAATATTTAAAATATACATGGGATTTTTATAGATGAATCTTGGAAGGAAATCCTAGGTATGATCATCCTTCCTCAATTCTAGAGAGGGAGTGGAAGGAGATCATTGATGATACAAAAGAAAATATATTACAAAAATCACGAGAAAAAATAACTGGTAACTCCAAGGTAAATTACAATATTTTTATTTCAATACTAGCTTTAATTTTGTTTAGATCTAAATAAAAGTATGGTTATATATAACATACTTGAAATTTTTGATGATAGGTTGCCTGACACTTCGAAGGAAACCAAAGCAAGGATTGCCAAGCATGGCCAATACAAGCTAGGCCAGGGTGGCTACTCGAGGTTACAGTCACAAATCGTAAGTACCCAAACATCTTAAGAATATTATTTGTATCACATTACAACTTTCAGGTAATTGCAACCAAAAACATTAAAAAAACATACTATTATGCAATGCAGGGCAATGACTTTGGAACTAAAACCATGGAGGAAGACCTCCAACTTGGTTACAAGTACATCTATAAAGTCGTGGTTGATCATAGGAAAATCATGGGGCAGACCCCAAGATCAAGTTTGTAGGATAAGGAAAATAAAAATCAGTCCACATTAACCTTTCATTACTTATAAATAAATAAATGTTTGATATCGTCCATAATTTCATGTCTTACTTTGTTTTAATCAGGGGAGAATCACTATCAAAAGAACCATTAGTACTGGAAAACAGAGCGTTGATAGTGCAGCGTGGCCATAAGATCATGGTGCTCCCCAACAACCCCATCCCAGTGGGGTGCAACTCCGTCCCATTGGGGTGCAACCCCAAGATGTTCTTATGACTAAGGTCCACGACAGTAAAATGGTTGTATACTAATCATATACTTAGTAATTCCATACTTATAATTTTTTTCATTTCAATGGAAGAGAACGTCATAGTTGAGCCTCCTCGACCTTAAGATCACGAGAACATGGCATCCATTCCAACGGTGCCGACTAGTGGACCAGGTAAATCATTACATTGCAAAGTTTTTTTTTAATATTAATGAACTACTTCAATGATATTTAAAAATTGGCCATATAAATTTAATATTTTTTGTTTTTGTAGGTGATGGCCCCTCATAGTAGCATCCACGTTGTGGGTATGAGAATAGACATGCTCAATGTGAAAGGATTGAAACAACATCATCTATTGAAGAGCACCCAGTAAACAAAGACATGGAGATGGATGAATTACTTAAGAACTGAAAAACACAAAATAAGACTAAAAGAAATTGATGATGTGTAATAATTTTATAAGATAGTTAGATGTACATTATATAGCTTAAGATGTAATGATGCATATAATGCATTGACATTATGGGTACTTTTTCATATGATAATATATACAAGGCTATTTCTATGGCTTTGTATATATCTGTGAAAGTAATTTTATTAAACACTTATTGACAATTTCAACTTCACTTAGTCTTGGTATATATTGATTCAATACTCCTTGGTTCTATTGGCCTTGACATACAATTTATGCATTAATTTGTGGCTCCATGGATATAATCCTAGCGATTTGAAGGCATTGGTAAATGTGGAATTTAAGAGATTGAATTGTTCAAGTTTTGATTTAAATTTTACATGCTTGTTTGTTTATGGGTTTCAAGAGTTCCAAACTTGTATGGCACCAGTTGGCATAGCATGGGGCCCTTCATGCCATCAACCCCATATCCTACATTGTCAATAGTCACGATCCTTGCTTCTATCACTATAATTATTCATGTATTGAGCCTTACAACATCTGAATCGATAACCAATATTTTTCATGGATCTAATTTAGATCATTTATCACTAGGGAAGGTGTTGGTGAAAGAAAGGCTAGCGATAGAAGTTTCATAGTGTAGATGTTTTTGACATAGAATTCACATATTGACTTGTTTAGAGGTGAATACATTTAATTAGAATAATAAGACGAAGGGGAACCTGGGTAGTGTTTACCTAATGCGAGTCGGTAAATAGTGATGATGTAGGCCTCATGGGGAAATGCATCACCAAAAAATGATAGAGATAATGACATGAATAGCATGTATGTAGTCATGGTTGAGAAGGATGTTGTAGTCTAAGGTTGTTGTCAATTATATGTTAAGGAAAATTCCTTCATATTCAGATGGTCACCCATCAAATGATTATTCGTAGCTCATGAATTCCCTAATAGTGGGGTAGTCTAACACTATTGGATTTATTACACTATTATCTCTACATGTGGCCATGGCCCGTGTATTCATTATTGATAATTGTAATCATGGATAGAGTCATATTCTTTATAATTTTATTGTATTAAAAGTTGTGATTAAGGTTGACCTATTCAAACTTGAAGGCCTTCGGAATTTGTCGATGTTATTGGTGATTATTTACATATAATATCTATTGTTCATGAGGAATCTAATGTATCACTTGGATTGACTTTTCAAGATTTATTATTGTTGACTGCATCACCTTAGCATGATCTTTAGTAAGAATTTCAAATCTTCATAGTCATCTCGTTCAACACCCATATGGTGTCTTAGAAAGTGAAACTCTTAGTGGAAACCGCAAGACAAATAAGTGGAACAACAATTCTACAAGTGAAAACAATCTTTGCATACCATTTGTTCAAACCAATGTAGCACATCTTTGCAAAATCCAACAATGGATATATATATATAAATGAAAAATAATCAAGTACTAATGTTTGTTTGAAGGCCAGTGGATTTTGTTCTAATGCAAAAATGTTTAGTGTAGTCCTCAAAGGCCCACATAATATATGCCATGCATCCATATCAAGTAGAATTTATAACCATTTGTTGCAAAAGGGGCCAAGGGGACAATAATGGTTATTATCTTTCCATTGAATGGTACAAGGGGCCAATATTCCCAAGTAATTGTTAATGTTATTATTGCACTTCCTTCATAAGAATCAATTTGAAAATTGTCCTAGGAATTGTTTTCTCTATACTCTAATGAAACCTTTATCTAAAAAAGTATTGGTGATTCCCCATTCCTCCTACTATGCAAAACCAACCTAGAATTTATGGCATCCTTCCAAAGTATAAACTGTTAAAGGGGAAAATGAAAATATAATAGAAATGCCAAGTAGTTTATAGCCTTAAGTGCCCACCCTAATAATATAAATAATACAAGGCTTGAAGAAATTGAAGTATTTTCCCAATCGCCCGTGTATATGCATTAAGAGACCAATTAGATGCAAGTCATTTCTTTTCCTTTGACTTAGGGGGTTTCACATATAGGTCAACCCTTTTTTTGTTCGGTATCTAAACAGAAGCAATTTTCTAGCAAAACCAAATATTATAGCTAAGTTGGAAATTTTTTAAAAAGAAAATCAAGAAAGGCGGCATGGGTACATGGGTACGGGCATACGATGTGCTATCAGAATAGAGACTCCCCAAAAAAATAGGTACACTAGTACAAGAGTATGTCTAATACTACAAAGTACAAACACAAACATATTTTGTTTCTTGTCTTTTAAGGGATATGGCCAACACTCTCCCTCCTCAAAATAGTAACATTGCCCAACCTATGGGGTATATTTTGGTAGTCTTAGATATCCTTGGGGGCATACATCCCCATTTGAGCATACCTGAGACAGGAAAATCCTTGTTTCGGAGTATACACCCCTTGGGTATGTCTACCAATATAACTGTGAAATCAAGAAATGATATAAAATTTTAGAAAAGGTGAACTAAACCTAGATTCTAACTAAGTTTTTAAATAATGGTATGTATCAACAATGTATAAGGTATAATCAATAATCAATAATCGTGAAAAAATTCCACTTCAATTATTATTAGCTAGATAAATTTTAGAAACAAGATCAATTTTACAAACAAACAAATTTAGGTTTTTTTACAATACTCAATAGTCTTCAAAAACTTCCACTTCAACTATCATCGACTAGATGAAATTTAGAAAAATACAAATTTAGGTGAATGGACTTCAAGTTTAAACTCTATCTTTTTTATAAACAAACAAATTTAGGTGAAGGGACTTCAAATTTAAACTGTTTCTTTCTTTTTATTTGCATTATGAAATAAACAAAATAATAAACAATTGTTTGATACAATTACTCTCTAATATTATCTTCAGTATTCCTTGAAGGAGTTTTAGTAACAAATGTTATTATTATGTAGTTTTCCATCAAAACTAAAGACTTTGATGAGTCCAAAACATACAATTGGCTCGAGATGCATGATGTGGTGAACAAAAATTGTGTTACTCGAACTGATTAAAGACTTATTGTAAGGCTTATAACATCAAATTGGATTATGCGCTAGTGATGAGTCAATGGGTGTATTGTATCCAACTACCCTATTTCGTTCAACAAAAAAATGGAGATTTGGTTACGAGAAACAATCACAAACACAGTCCATTATCAAAATTGCAGATTTTAGAAATTGTGTGTAATCACTCTATTGAATACATTGCAATAATTTTGTGTATACAACGTATTATCACAACTATAGATTTTAGAAATTGTGTGTAATCAGTTTATTGGATATATTTGCAAGAATTTTGTGTATAATGTCTGTGAGTTTTGTAATTCTTTTTAATGTGTAAAAGTTCTTTGTGTGATGTATGCAAGTGAAAAATGATAATTGTAGTTTAGTGGTTTCATTATTTTTATAGTAATTATGTTGTAAGGAATTTCAATATGAACCAATTATAAAGTGGCATTAGTCCTATTTGTTATTTTTGAATCTCCATGGCCATAAAATCACTTGTCAAGAACATGGAAGTTTTTTCATTTGTGGTAGTTGTAATGGTGTTGGAAACTTCTAAATTGGGAGACATGATGAACTCATATGAGTGATAGTGGGTCTCTACCATATAAAGACTTTTCCTTTATATTTTTTTTTATTCAATAGTTTCCTTAGTTTATATTATGTTGCACTAATAATATACAAATTTCAAAACAAATTATTAATAATGAAACACCAACATTACCACATTCAAACTCTTATGTTTACATAAGATTATTTCAAAGTGATAGAAATACTATGAATAAGGGCATCATTTTTTTTTAAATAAATATATGTCGTCGCAAGAGGGACGAATGTAAAGATTCTTGCGATGAATTAGCTATACTATCGATGAACTTTTTTCTTTGATAATATAGTTAATTTGTTGCAAGAATATACATTCATCACTCTTGCAACGATATATTTTTCATTGATAGTATAGCTAATTTGTCACAAGAATCTTTATAGTCATCTTTCTTGGGATGATATCCCTACCTTGTCATTCTTGTGACAATATCCCTACCTTTTCTCTCTTGTGACAATATCACTACCTTGTCGCTCTTGCGACAATATCCCTTCTTTGTATCTCTTGTAATGACATGCCTACCTTGTTTCTCTTGTGGCGATTTCCCTTCCTTGATGCTCTTTTCGACAATTTCCCTTCTTTGTCTCTCTTGCGATGATATCCATTCTTTGTCAGTCTTGTGACGATATCCCTTCTTTGTCTCTCGTGCGACACCAAATGTTTGCTTGTCTTTATTGCGACGACCAATGTTGGTTGTCGGGCTTGCGACAACTTCCTTGGGTCATCGCTCTTGTGACAATTTTCTAGGTTCGTCGGACTTTCCATGGCACGCGAAGTGACATTTGGGAGACTAAATATTCAGTGTAATATCCATGACATAACGTCACAAGAGCATCAAAAGAGCCATCAGAAGACCACCTCCATCTTTGTAGCTGCCCAAGTTGCAAGTCTCCTCCCAAAGGTAGCATGTAAGAACACTTAGGAAAACAACGCTACAAATATTCTATTTCTACTCATCAATATTAGGGTTAGATATAAACCATTACACATAAATCAAATGAAAAACATAAAGATGTCATTTGGGATAGGAAAAATATTCTTTTATTCAAATCCAAAGATTGAAATTTACAACCTTTTTAGTTCGACACTCTGCAAACTTGGTCCGAGCTCCTCTTAATGTTGCTCCAAGTGAAATATCCCAATTCCTTCTCTCACAATCAGTTGATCACTTTAAGGAAAGGGAGGGGATTGTATAGGAGAAAGGGATAGAGAGGGAATGTTGAGTGTAACATCCCAAGGCCGAGCCCCGGTTGTAATTATGAATGTAACATGTTTTGTAGGATGGTGGGTCAAGTATTTATAAGTTGGTAGGCTTATTTGTTTATTAGTCTGGAGATCCTATATGTTAAAGGCCAAGAGCCTGTTTTGTACATGTAAATATTCATATTATTAATATAAACATCACTACGTGTAGACCTACCATGAAGAAAGAGTATGAGGGACTAAGCTCCACTAGGCTAGGTAAGGGAGGGGGGCTAAGAGATTAGGAAAAGGGGATAAGATTGAGGGCTTAACCCAAGGGAATATTATAATATATTTCCTTATATTACTAAAGTTTGGGGAAATAAACCCAGTTATCCTAAGTTCCTTTGGGAGGAGGAACATGCTCCTAGAGAGCCAAGTGTCAGCCAGGATGCATGCAAATTTATGTGGGAATTTCCACTGTTGTTGGGGGTTCACAAACCATTCTGGCCATATTTCCTTACGAGTTCTCTCTCATCATGGAGACCAGACAAGCCATCCGTTGCCTCAGATTCACTCATGCACTGAGTAGGCATGTAGTCGACCAATTCTGCCATTGTTGAACCCTTTACCTTCATGAACCTGTGTAAATTGTTGAGTCATCCCTTGCCTTACCAGAGTTTTCTACTGTGGTTACCTGGTTGACTTAAGAGCTGGTTTGAAGAGCTAGGTTGTCAGGCCTGTGGGTAACTCTCCCAGGTGAGAGAGTGTGGATAGAAGAATCAAGCTATCAAGCCTATGAGAAACTCTCTCTAGGTGAGAGAGTGTGTTGAGGAAGTGAGTTGTCCTGGAGGGAGTCCAATAGCAGCTATAGAGCTATGAGAATTATGTTCGCTCTGTGTTTGAAGCCCTAGAAGGAAGGTGGAGAAGCCAATGGACTGTGTGATAGTGAAGGTGTACACTCTCAGGGTGGGATAGGCATGTGGGGAATGGGAGTCTATGAACAGTGGGTGTAAGTGGCTTCTTGGAGGAAATCCTTCTTGTTGTATTGTGCAGCTTCATGTTGTCCCTGTACTTTGTGATAGAAGAAGAAGTTTGTCAGTCCTGTGAGAAACTCTCTCTAGGTGAGAGAGTGTGTTGAGGAAGTGAGTTCTCTTAGACGGAGTCCAGTAGCAACTACAAAGCTCTGAGAATTCCGTCCAGCCTGTTGTTGAATCCCTGGAAGGGAGATGGAGCAGTCAATGGACTATGTGACAATGAAGGTGTACACTTGATCCGAATTTTATGAGAATAACAAAATGACTATAGATTATTAACAAGTTCTTAACACAAAATAAAAGAGATATAATAAAACTGGTTCTCTATTCATTAACGAAATAAGTTGAAACTATAAAATGCAATGGAAACAAGCTTGCTGGAATGGTGGCGGCCTATCTCTGAGAAGAGATGTGACGGTTGCGCTCATTCGCAAGAAGATGATTACAATGAGGCTTTAAAGGAATTTTTTACATTAAGTAGGAATTCCAAAATCCCTAGACATCAAAAAACCTAACCCTAGGATATGAAGCGCTAAAAGTCATGTGGGCCCTGTTTGGGTAAGTTAGTACATCAACTTCCTGGGGTCGTAACTTTTGCATACGATCTTCATTTTAGGCGTATGATATCCCATTCGAAAGGTATCACCGAGGAGATTAATTTTGGGTGCAATATTGAATTAAATATAATATTGCAAACCTGTTTTCCCAAAAAACGTCATTTAGGGCCTCAAAACGGCTCCAGAAGTGAAAACTGCTAAAAATACTAAATTACCAAAATTGCCAAAAAATGGTTTTGATCCAGTTGGAAAAAGTGGGTGGCCAACGATATCCACCTTGATCAATCCTCCCTCCTGTTGGAGCCACCTTTATTTTTCTATCCCGTCTCGAACTTCATGTCTTAATGCTCGAAATCAAAAGATGGTTTTTGTATTTTCCATCTATGGCTTCAAAATTTCTAAAGTCTTATCAGACAGCAGCGATGATTATTGTACTCTCGAGGTGAGTTCTACTTTTCAGAAAAAAATTCTCCCTCCTTTTGTTCTACCTAGAGATTTCACATGTTGGATGCTATAGATCATGTAGTTCACAAGTCCCGAGCGACGAAATAGAGAAATCGCTTTAAAATTTCACTCCAGGTCAGTGACGGGAGTAAAGTTTTCCTAAATCATGATTAAACATTATCATGTTTTCACGCTTTGGCATTCACTAAGTCCAAAAATCTCATTATCGTATCCCTGATAGCCGAAACTACGAGGTCTGTATGTTAGTAACCCATGTCAAAGTTAAAAGAAAAGCTAAGCCATGGTTAAGTTCCGTTGGTAATTCACCACTCGGCGTGTTCTCTTCCAAAAAACTACACTGTCTGAGCCTGAATCATGAAGTCGCGATAAAGATACAAACATAATTAATTAAACAATTAATCCGAGTTTATCTTCCCTTTTAATTAAAACGTTTTGTCGTGATCTCACGGTTTCGCAGCTCGGCATGCAAACTTTCCAAAAAATTACCTTCGAAGCTCCAAGTCGCGATATGGAGGATATAAATAATCACGTAATTAATTAAGCGCCTAATCACAATTATGTTTTATTAACCAAAATCAATCATCGTAGTTTTGGGGGTCAGAGGTTCAAAAGGTTAAAGCAAAATTCC
>JASDQU010108142.1:88236-113969 GCA_032191745.1 Picea mariana | reverse complement strand
TTAATTGGGGCATATTAGACTAGTAATGTTATTTTATTTATGTCGGCTTGAGGCCATTAGTTGTAATTTAGATTAGTAATGTTATTTTATTTATGTCGGCTTTAGGCCATTAAACCTCCTAGTCTCCTATATATACCAAGGAGACATTTTCATTTTGAATCATCTTGTACTTGAAAATTTAAGTGGGGTAAAAGGAGGTTTCCCCCTCGAAGAGGCTTATTATCTGATATTATCTCTTTTTCAAGGCGTTGAGTACTTTTCCAGAGGTTTTTGTATGCTATATTGATGTTTGGTTCTTAACAAAAATAAAAAAAAATCCTCATCTTGAACCTAGGTCAACATAAAATGCCATCAAGTCACTCCCTCTGACACAAGCATTGGGTGATGCACCTCTAGATTCCCCTTAGACCCACTCTTACCTCATAGGTTGCCTCAAAATTAAGGAGAAAGTGAAACTACACTCAAAGTTAATTTACACTCATGAAACCCAACTACATGCCAAGTTGATTCACACCCATGATGTCTTAGTGGGAAATTACATCCCATGATGGGTTATAGATTGGCATTGTACCTCCACCCCTCTCAAAATGACTTGAAATGCAATCACATTCCTTGGGAACTTGTGTCATTCATGAGAGAAACCTTCCTCTATGTTGATCCTTTGTCTTATCCCTTCCAATGTTGTGTTGCCATTGATGGGTTCTCTCTTGAAATAATTTTTATTGTGTTGTTGGCTTTGGTGAACTTGGATTTGGTCGTCGACCCTATGGATGGAAACTCATTTCCACTCATTTGGGTCTCCTAAAGAGAAATTACCATGGGGCACTTGGTCATTTGATGGATGAAACACAACACAATTCACTTAGTTAGCCACCCTAGTCCTTGTAACTATTCTATACCATTCTCTCTTGGAAGTTGTATGCATGGGGTTGGCTTAGCATTGTGTTGGTCCTCTCCCCTTGGCATAGTTTGTTGGAAATCTTGGATTTTATCATATCTCCAATTGGGGATTTTGCTTCACATGCAGTAACTAACCTGCTCTTGGGAAGTATACTAGGTAGATCATATGCAATACTTTGTGATATATGTAGGAACTTGGGGCATGACCTGCATCTTTTCTTTCTATTATAGAAGTACAATAATACTACAATAGTAGTATATTGTGAATTTTCCAGGGTAAACACTCATTTTACCGAGGAACGTCATAAAATATTTGCACCTTATAAGAGATTTTAAAAGAATATGTTCATAGTATACTTAGGGGGGAGAAAACACATAAGGCCAAAATCAAAATCATAATTAGAATCCAAATCAGGATAATTGAGTGTCAATGAATGATGTAAATAGAGCATTGGCTGGGCATAGGCAATGCAAATAGAGCATAAGAATAATTGGGCCCTCATTCTAGCCTAAAATTTTCATTCAATTTTTTATTGTCATCCATTTTTAGGTAGTTATTCACTTAAAATTAGGGAGAATAGTGTGAAGCATGGGTAGGGTTTCTTCTTGGTAGGCATGAGACTACATGGCAATGCTATAAAAAATGAGAATACAGAGAAGAAAATTCAACAACTTACCATTCTATTCGCCCTACGTTGCCCTCAAGCTCTCTCTCCTAGTGCCCTTCGTGAGCTGTTTTCTTCCTAACCCTGCCCTAGAGCTCTCTCTCCCAGCTGGTGCCCTCCATGAGCTCTCTATCCTTCGTAACCCTGCTTGTGATCTCTCTCGCCCAGTTCCCTTCCTAATTCTCTGTCTCCTTCCTTCTTCGACGTTCTCACAAGCTCACGAGTCACAACGTGCCCTAGTCTCCTCTACTCTGTCTTCTACTCAGCTACGTCTCATGAATGGGCGCGAGTTCAATATTGAAATTTGGTTTTAGTTATTTTGTTTTAGTTTTTATGTTTAGTTTTATTGTATTTGTTTTATTGTTTATTATATATATATATATATATATATTAATTATATAAAATACACATTAATTATATTAAAGACCCTTCCTAAGTACTAGACGTCCCTATTAATTAATATATATATTATATTAATTATATTAAAGACCCTTCCTAAGTACTAGACGTCCCTAAGAGGTCATATATCTAGGCTAAGGTAAGGGGACTCAAACAAGGTGGCCCAGAACAAAAGGACACTAGAGATATATTGTGTCATCACTAAGCTAGTCACACATGGACACAACACGTAAGAGGGTCACATTTTGAACTCCTTAGTGAGTAGGAAAATGTGAGTTCTAAAGTGAAAAATCTATATGCTACAGGGGGTGGAATTTTTTTTGTCATATTACAATATCCAAGGCATTTTTTTAGTAGTGCCACACCATCTCCTTCTCAACATTTTAGGTTGTGGGTTGCTGAAAGTTTGAGTAACATTATAACTTATCTATTTATTAGGTTGAGCCTTTTAGGCTACAATGGACCTAATGTCATTCTTGTGAATAAATTGAATCCATCCTCCATTTAATTCATCATTTTCTTGAGTAGTGATTTCAGCTTGAGGATGTTGAACTCCCAACTTCTTGTTTAGGGACAAGAATTCAATTGATTAAATCTTGAACCACCCTATGAGATATTTGGTACCTCAAATTCTCAACTAGCATTACATAAATCAAGAATAAACAAGTGATGTTGAAAAATAGATTAAAATGTCCCCACTTCATTGTATTTGCATATGTTGATGGATATGCACGCTACTTCAATGCCAAGGAAAAGGGATCCAAATCCGAAAGCCTTACTCATTGCCAAAATGAAAGGCTAGTTGACCCTATCATAGGATGCCTCAAATTCTATTTTGATGAAAAATGTGTCATGTCTTGAGCATCTATCCCAATGTGTTACTTCAAATATCATGATGATATCATCTAGAATAAATTGCCCCCTAGTGAAGCTTGTATGTTCTAGACAAACTCTTTTGGAGTGGATGTGTTTGACTCACATGGATAAGGATTTTGGTAGAATCATTGTGGAGGGTGATTGATCTCCAACTAATTATAGTTTTAGGTTTCCTAGGATTGGGGATGAAATATATGATTCCATTTTTTTATGAGGTCCCCTTAGGATTCCTTTATAATATCTTCTTCTAAAGGAGTCTACCTCAACAAATTCCCAAGTTTTGTTATAATATTCACACAATTTTTTTGTCTAATCTAGATGACTTATCCTTAGACATATTTGAAAAGGAAACTACCAACTCTTCCAATGTCAACAACTTATCACACATCCTTGTATAAGATTTAGAGAGTTTGTGAAAGACCATTCCCAAGCAAGTTTGCATGACCACTTCTCATTCTTCTATGAGCCCTTGATTAAAAAACCATTTGGTAGTGGGATACAAATTACCCATCAATACCCTCCTAATTAGTTAGCCTTTCATTAGGGTATTTGATAATATATATCTTCTATGGAGATTCCTTATAAGCTAATGCTTTAAAGAAGTCTTACTCACAATTAATCTCCCTATGCAATTTTAATTTCATCAAATTTGAAAGAGTTTCAAATATTAGTGGCACTAACTTGAAGTTTGAAGTGTCAGATATTAGTGGCACTAAATTGAAGTTCTGGATGTCAAAGATTAGTGGCATTAGCTTGAAGTTCCTCGCTAAACGTTTGAACCAAAATATTTGGTTGGTTATTTCAGGTTTCTCAACTTCTTTATGTCATTTAGACTGGAATATTGAAGTTATTGATCACCCATATCTCCTTTAACAAATCATCTGCATTGCATTAATAAAAGATTAGAATGCATAAATTTGTGCTAACTCATAACCAAATTCCTTAGATCATTAAAAAAATCTCTTAGTTGACTCAGTTAGCATGCTTATGACCTATGATGAACCAAGTTTATGAGGTTCACTCTAGTGCCACTTACATAGAAAAATGGATTTCCAAAAAAACAAAGAGTTCGATATGCTTCTTGCCAACTTTGTGATGATCAAGTTGATGGTAGATTATATCAAATCACTTGTATAAATATATCATGATTTCATAAATTAATCACCAAACACACCATGAACTATAATTACATAAATTTGCATCGATCTAGTTGTAGAATTGAACTCTATTACAACTATATTCACCATCAAGGTTTATAGTGATTCCTTTCATCGATTTGATCATTGCAATTCTTGTATCTCATTATTTTGTACCAAAAATAGATGTACATTTAGTAAAACATCACTATGTTGATCTATATTATCTCTTTTGTCTTTGTTGTCTCTATGTTTCTTTCTTTGTTTGAGTTTCTACAATGCACTACGTTCAATGCATTTAAGTGGCATAACTTTGTAATCCCTTCAATATGCTTCCACTAGTCTCATCCTGTTACATTACTTGATATCCTATTTACAAAATCTCACCATCCATTGCAACTCTTCATCATCACTAAAATGTTTGTATGCACAGTGCAACATAAGTTTTAGTTCTAGCCATTTTTCTCATAGTTGAATGGACTACACACCTAGGGTCACTAATGCCATACCAAGTTACAATTCATTGGTATAGCAATGAAAAAAAAATAATTTAGCATTGAGGGAGTGTTTTAGTTCTTTCCATTTTTCTCATAGTTGAAGGGACTACACACCTAGGGTGACTAATGTCATCCCAAGTCACAATTTATTGCTATAAGAGCTAGAAAGAATTCAAGTTAACTTTGAGGTAGTCTTCAAATATATTGATTGTTATTAAAGCATTATATCTTTGGTTGACCTAGGGATTTAATTCTATAATAGTTGATATCATAAATATCACATCCAAGCTTTGATATCTTGATATCTTTGATATGGAATGGTACTACTCGTCCAGTGGGTTCACAATATCACAATGATATGTCTTCTTTCCCTCCTCCATTGGATGAGCAAGTCAACGACAATTTTCTCATGTGGATGAGTATTTTGGTGGCAACATTCTTTCAAGTTGTTAGGTACAATTTTGTATTGAGTTGGATCATCACAACGCCACTCTAATTTCTCCCAACTATCATTAACTAGATACTTGGTTAAAGGTTTTCTAATTTTTCTAAAGGCATGGAGTTAAGGTATGGGAGGGTTTCGATACTTAAGGATGTTTGATGTCACCACATAATAATTAATGAGGGTTTTATTATTGAATTACCAAGTCAATTTGATGTCGTAGAAGATTCAATTCACCCACCACAAATGTCATCTTGCACCGACCCCACGTAGTGAGCAGTGAATGGGGCCAACGTTGAAATTTCTTCAAAATGTGCATGTATGTGTCGAAATTCGACATGGTTAGACTAGACACATACCTTGATGGTATGGGAGGGTTTCAATACTCAAGGATGTATGATGTCCAGACCACATAATCTCTGATATCTTCAATGTTTGCAACACCGTTCATAATGGGCATCTCATTGTCAAATGTCGTTGTTTCCATATGTAGAATCTTTGTTGGAACTCTCTTGAAATGTCATGGAGCTTCCAATTCAACCACCACAAATGTCATCTTTCACCGACGCCACATAACATAGGGATCCTTCCCCTTATTACTACAATTCCTACCTAGCCTTATAACATAGGGATCCTTCCCCTTATTACTACATTATCCAAGTTAACCATAGAGGATACTTACCACTTCCTTCCAACATGGCACATATCCCTTTTACCACTAGCCAATGGTATCACGAAAATACACCCTCTTCTTCAAAACAATTAAACATGCAACCTTCCACCTCATGTAGGATGTGTGATGAATGCATGCCCTACATGTGACAACTTGAAGAGTAAATCCTTAGATAATTTGTAAAACTTAAAGACTTTCTTAGGAAACCCTTCCCTCCTCAATGTATTCCCCATGCCATACCTCCAACCTTACCTCAAATCCTTTGTCCTTTGGCACCTAATGTGCCTCCACCCAAGTAGTGTAAGACAAATAGGTCTCCCCCTCCTCATCTAAGTTCTTCTAGAACTAATCACATAAGCATGGATGATAACCTTTTTCCTAAATAAAAAAAAATGGTGCAATTATCATAATCTCAACACTCACAACTCGAATGAATGTCAAGTCTTTCGATAGAAGAACTCTTCTTCTTCCCAACAAGGCTCATGATCTCCCTTGGTCCAAGTTACTACGACTTGACAGTGTACTTTTCCTAAACAAGATGATGCATCTCAACTAAACACTTCTTTAAGACAAGATATCCTTCCTCAACCTACCGAAATTAATCCTCCTCTTGAACCTAGGTCAACATAAAAAACCATCAAGTCGTTCCCTCTGACATGAGCATTGGGTGATCTACCTCTAAATTCCCCTTAGACCCACTCTTACCTCATAGGTTGCCTCAACATAATGTCTCAAAACTTAGAGACCTAGACTTCTATAGGGCACCGTCATTGTGATGAGTGATTCACCTTAATGACCCCTCTCCCTTCCTCTCATCCACCTTTTCCTAAAGGGTGGACCTCTTATGAAACTTTCTAGAGAACCTAACTCTTCTATCCTTCTATTTCTTCCCCTACCTTGAATCTCTTAAAGAAATGCCTTCCATATTTGATATTCTCTTCTCCTCTCCTAGCTTCTCGTGCTCATGTTCCCTTTCTTTCTCTATTTTCCCTTGTCCATCAAACACTGAAGAAAAGACCCATCTCCCTTCGAAACGTAGTGAAAGGGTATGGTGGGGGCTCTAGGTGTTTGGACTCCATGAGAAGCTCACCAATATGGATCCTGGGACGACCTGTCAGGCCCCCTACCTTTTGGTCAAAACAATAACGACCGTTGGATTTCCAATAAAAATGATCTCATCTGCTCGTTGAATTTTTTTTATTTATAGAAAATGCGGGGGTATCGGTCATATGGGAGACCGTGGTCTTAAGATTCATTGGGTAATTTCGTTAGTGTATAAATTACATGTTAAAATTAGGTGTTAAAGGGTTGATGGATATGTGTTCATATTATAAGGGTCTCATGTTTGAGTTATAGTGGTGAGGTTTTATATTTATGATTGTGTTGGTTAGGGATTATATTAGGACTAAGGTTATAAGGTTTAATGGTATAAATTACATGTTAAGATTAGGTGTTAAAGGGTTGATGGATAGATGTTTATATTATAATTAAGGGTCTCATGTTTGAGTTATAGTGGTGAGGTTTTATTTTTATGATTGTGTTGGTTAGGGATTATATTAGGCTTTATCAGTGTTAAGGGATAAGGGATATAAGGTTTAATTTTAGGTGTGAAGGATTATAAGGGTTAATGTTGAAATATTTTATATGCAAGCATTATAAGGGTCATAAAGATTATTCATTATATATATTATGATTATAATAAGCATTATATTTGGTATGGATTATAAACATAATATGATATATGGGTTATGGATTAGGGGTTAGGGTTATAGGGTTTATGGAAAATATTAGGAGTTATAGTATTGTATATTATATGGTTCAATTATTAGGGGCTATAAATGTTATATTTTAGGGTTTCAAAGATTAAGGGTTATAGTTTTTAAGGGTTATACATATTATGGTTCATATGGGATAGGGGATATATAGTTTATGGTAGTTAATTGTTATAGGGATTAGGGGTTTCAATATTTAGGGGTTAGGAGTGGTGTGGATATGGTCTATAAGGGTTAAGGGATATATGAGTTATATGTGATATGGGTTTATCTTTATGATTATAAATGTTAAGCTTAAAGAGATTATAGGTACTTGGGGTTAGGGGTAAAGTGGTTGTATGGTATATACATTATACGTATTAGGAGTTATATGGGTTATGATTTATAAGGGTTAGGTTCGAGGAATTATATTAGTTATATGGTTCATGGTTATAGTAATCAGATATTACATGAACTATGATTATAGGGGTTTAGAGTTTAAAGGTTAAGCATTATGGGAATTAGGGTCAATGAGTAATACTGATTATAGGGGTTAGGTTTGAGGGGTAATAATGATTACTAAATAGATTAAGTGTTTAGATTTATTATGTGTTAGGAATTATAGGGGTTAGTGATAATGGTTTATATACATTTTAGGATTTAGGGTTTATGGCTTAAGTCTTATAAATATCACATGTAAAATGTTGAATGTGAAATGTTGAATGCCAAATGTTAAAGGAATTAGCAATTATGGGAGTTAGAGGTTATAGGTGTTGGGAGTAAGAAGTTTTAAGTGTTAGGGATTAGGATTTATAGGGTTATACATGTTATATGTTAATAATTTTAAAGATTGTGGGTTATTAATTTAAGGGTTATATAGGTTATGCATTATATTATATAGGGGATATGGAATTTATAACGATTGAATATCAAAGGGGTTATTAATATTAATATTTAGGGGTTAATAGTGATATAAGTGAAAGAGACATATGTCTATATGGGTTAAGGGATATGCGGGTTATATTAGATATGGGATAAGTGTTATGATTATATGTTTTAAGGTCGTGAAGTTTATATGTACTTGAGGTTAGAGAGTAGAAGGGTTAGGTGGTTTACATAGGTTACACATTATGGGCATTAGAAGTTGGGTGTGATGAATTGTATTATTTATATTGGTTCATGGTTATAGTAGTAAGGGGTTACATGGGTTATGATTATAAGGGTTTGGATTGTATAGGTTAACGATTATGGGAGTTAGAGTTAATAGCCTATAATGATTATAAAGGTTAGTATTTATGGGTAATAATGATTAGGGATCATATTAAGTTTTATAATTGTTAAGTATTAGGATTTATAGTGTAACATCCCGTTCTACCAAATCAAAGTTGACTTGGTCAAATACCAGGTGACCATTGGAGGGGGAAAACCTAGTTTCCATAATGTCGCAATTGCGACGACTATTTTACAAATGTGGCAAGAGAGACGACTATTTTACAAACGTGGAAAGAGAGACGACTATTTTACAAATGTGGAAAGAGAGACGACAGTCCAATGGCGTCTCAATAACGACGTCTTTGTCACAATAATGCCATCTATTTTTAGGACGTCACACTTGTGACGTTATCAAGCAATAGGGATTTTCTTTTTTAAATTTCCTCTATTTTTCGACAGTATGACCAATTTTGTCCATAACGTCGCAAATAGAACGTCGAAATTTTTACAATATGTACTAGTGTAACTCTTGTGAAAATATGAATGCTATAATAATTAGTTGTTTTAAAATAGGTGTCTCAGGGCCGACGGAATTCTGACCGTAAAATAACTTAATGAAAATTGTAAATATTCTACATGGAAATGGAGATGATCTCGTATTTATAAAAGAATTGCTGCATTGGAAGATTTTTATTACCTTGATATCCTTTCATCCTTATGTCCTCCAAAAAGTAGTTTGGACTCGGGTTTTGTTCGTTCATTCATTTGTTAATATGGGAAAAAGAAAGAAGTTCACTGCTTCAAAACATTGATCTCGCAAAAAGAAACAGAAGTTGGAAATGGTATTTGACTGTCCATTTTGTATTCATCCCCAAAGCGTGGAATGTGTCATTTGAGTCACTGACTCATGCTTCTTCACTTCATCAAAATTTTTATGAATGTACATATTAATGTTTAATATTATATGCTATGTGACTGGATCAAAATATGAGTTGTTCAGAACCCCTTTTCCTCCTAGTGGCCCAGTATTTAACATAGCATGAAATCCATCCAAGGGTAGGCCTTTGATCTCCTCAATCCTCAAATGTGATAGGGTTTTGAACCTTCTAGAATATTGTTGTAAGTTCTCTCATGAATAGACCCATATTCATGAGTAACGAGGGTTGAAACAACATCCTCTCATGCCATGGTGGTAGACATGATAGTTCAACTTGTAGGAGACATAAATATTGAATACGAGCTCCGATTGACACATGGTCGACACCATTGGAAATTTATTGGAGTATAGAACATAGTCAAGGGGGTGGGAAACATTTTCAAGCACTAGAACCCCAAAATAGATCATTTAATGCCTCAAAATGGCTCCATAAGGTTCACTGTAATTTTCCACACTCGAACCTGCCACTAAAATGACACTGCAAGCTAATTCCTCCATTTTTTTTTTCCATTATCATAGTATCAAGATAGATCACAAATAATATAATGATCCGATCCAGATCACAACTACTTACAACATTGATATTATTCTCCATCTCTATCCTTGATAGCGATGATGTTCTACTCCAACTCTACCATTGACTACCACAATTCCCTTCCACATCTCAACACCAAGGATAATACCTTCTTTAAATTCATGTTGTTTTGAAAAGATTTAATTTCATATTGTTTTGTAGCTTCTTTAGTTTAAGTTGTATGTAAAACTTTTATGTAGAGGGCAATTGATTTAGTAACAACAATTGGTTGTCGGGTAGAGAAGAATAATAAGTATAAGGTGTCGATTTATTTAAAGTGGTAAGTTTACAAGTCACAAAGTAACCGATAGGAAATGAGAGGATCGAGAATTAGATCTAGATCAGATCAAAGTATCAATGCATGCCTGCCACCCCTTGCAATAACGCTTTGAATTTCGAAGTTTAAATCCAATGGAAGAACAAAAAAATAAAGCTCATTTTATTTATTTATTTTAATCTCCACAAAAATATTATTAACAGTTTCCTATGTTTAACAACTTTGGATATCAGGAAAGAATTGAAGTGAAAGGTTTCCTATGTTTAAAAACTTTGGGGATCATAAAACAATTGAATTCAAAGGTTTAAACAACCACTCAATGAGAAAGTGTGAGTTTTGGTCGACATAAATCCTCTATTTGGGGTAGGTGATTTCTTTAGTTTAAGTTGTACGTACAAATTTTCTGTAGAGGGAAATTAATTTAGGAAAAATAATTGTTTGCCGCGTAGAGAAGAATAAGAAGTATAAGGTGTTGATTTATTTAAAGCGGTCAGTTTGCAAGTCACAAAGTAATCGATGGGCAGTGAGGGGATCAAGAACGAGAGCCTGAGCGATGTGATAGAGAATTAGATCTAGATCATATCAAAGTATCAATGCACACCCCCCCACCCCCGTAATAGTCCTTCGAAGTTTTAAGTTGAAGTCCAAGCCGTAGGCTAAACGTTCTTCGAAATGACGATTTGTTCGGGGACATTTGCCCAAAATCCGATGAGAATTTGTTCGATTCGTAGATTTGAGTGATTATTTTTGTATAATCCTATTGCCCCAGGGGTTTTTCGGCATGTTGAATCCATTTCTACATTCAAAAATGGATGTTGAAGAAAAAAAAATAGTGGTTCATCTAAATTGATATTGCCAAATTTTGGTGAAAAAAGCCATTTCGTAGACGAGCTAGACAACGCCGAAATCCAATAGAAGAACATAAAAATAGAGCTCTTGTTTTTTTGTTTATTTTAATATCCACAAAAATATTATTAATAGTTTCCTATGTTTAATAACTTTGAATATAAGGAAAGAATTCAAGTCAAAGGTTTCCTATGTTTAACAAATTTGGAGATCCGGGAAGAATTCAAGTTAAAGGTTTAAACAACCGCTCAATGACAAAGTTGACCTTCTGCAAGGGCTGACGGAATTCTGACCGTAAAAGAACTTATGATATATACATATTAATGTTAATATTCTATGATATATGACTGGCTCATGGATGTCTTAGCTGGATGTTTAATATTCTATGATATATGATTGGCACATTGATGTTTTAGCTCGATGGTTTCACTCATACAAACTCGAGCGTTCACAACTACTCTACTGTAGTAAAGGTGATGAAGCTTATAACATCACATTTTCTCTGGTTATTAGGTAATCTATGGAGAATCATATATTTTTGAGATGAAATTAATGTAGTATACCTTGTTTATCCTCATTTTCATGAATATCATATTTGAATTTTGTATGCAGGTTGTATAGGTTATATATGAAAACAATAGATATGGAGGACGACCTCACCTAGTTTATGACATCCCGAGGTCAATCACCATTGCAAAATTGGAGCAACGAATTTTATGGTACTTCTATTTTTAACATATTCCAAATGAGCCAATTTTTTTTAAGGGTACAAATTCTGATTTTAATTGATCTTATTAAAATATTTGAGATGAATCAAATAAATACTCACCATTAGAACTAACAATGGTGATCCTCTTCTCGATATCTATTGATCTAATATGTAAATCGTCGTAGATATTCCACTGGAATGATTCATCACAACAAATCTAATAAATAAAACTGAAATCTACACTATGCAGGTTAAATTCATTTAGATTCTAGAGTATTTAGTTACTGATTTTCTTCTCATGCATGATAAAATGCGGAAAATAGAGAACAATAAAATACAGTCACACACCATCCACAATATGATATAAATATTTTCTCTAGGACACCCTTATGGGAGAAAAACTAGATAGAAGGTGAGGCCGCTATGCTCTCTTTTCTATGGTATGGAAATAATGAAAGTACAAAGGAGAAGGCACTCTCTACGTAGTTGCTTGAGACGTATGGCCTGTTAGGCCGCTACCGAACATTAACACCCTCTTCTATGCTCTCTTATTTGTCACTTCAAGATGTTCTTATATACAATGAAACAAAATACAATAACATAGGGTAGAAACCCTTATCCTCCTAGTGGCCCGGTAGTTAACATAGCTTGATAGCCATCCAAGGGTAGGATTTTGACTTCCTCAACCCTCAATTGTGATAGAGTTTTGAACCTTCTAGAATATTCTTGGAAGTTCTCACATGGATAGACCCATATGCATGAGTAACAGGGGATGACACCATCAAGGTGGTGGGCATATGTTTCAAACACTAGAACCCCCAAAAATGTCATTTAATGCCTCAAAATGACTCCAGAATGTTCCAAACCCCAATTTTTCAAATTGGTACCTGCCACTAAAATGATCGTGCAAGTTGATTCCTCCAATTTGTTTCCACTATCAGAGTATCGAGATAGATGAAAAATAATATAATGATCATATCCATATCACAACTACTTACAACAATGATCTTCTTCTCCATCTCTACCATTGAAAATGATGATACTCTTCTCCAGCTCTACCATTAACTTCCATGATTCCCTTCCTCATCTCAACACCAAGGATAATACCCTATTTAATTTCATGTTGATTTTGCATAGATTTAATTTCAGATTGTTTTGTAGTTGCTTTAGTTTAATTTATTTGTACAAATTTTATGTAGAGGGCAATTGATTTATTGATAACAATTGGTCGTTGGGTAGAGAAGAAAAATAAGTATAAAGTGTTGATTTATTTAAAGCGATTAGTTTGAAAGACATATAGTAACTGATGGGAAATGAGGGGATCAATGCATGCTCCCCACCCTTCGTAATAGTCCTTCAAAGTTCGAAGTTGAAATCCAAGTCGTATGCTAAACATTCTATGAAATGACTATTTTTTCTAGGGACATTTGCCCCAAATCCGGTGAGAAATTGTTAGATTAGTAGATTTGAGTAATTTTTTTCTGTATAATCCGAGTGCCTCAGGGGTTTTTCAACATGCTGAATCCATTTATGCATTCAAAAATGAATTTTGAAAAAAAAAATTGGTTCCTCTAAATTTATATGGTCGGATTCCTATGTTTAAGAACTTTGGAGATAAGGAAAGAATTTTAGTCAAAGGTTTCCTATGTTTAACAACTTTGAAGATCAGGAAAGAATTCCAGACTCTACATAGCTCCTTATAACCCATAAACACAAGATGGGACTCCTCCTAATTGGTGATATTATTGTACATCCAAAGCAACTTCAAAAATTACATAAATCTAATGTTTATCATATTGGAAAAATGATCGTGCGATTTTGAAAATTACATGAATTCAATATTTATTATATTGGAAAAATGATCACGATGATTCAAAGTGGTCCAGAGTATTATAAATAAAGATCTCTTTTAGATTATACATGACATAAACCATTTATACCATTCTAATTGTCTTGATAAAAAAAAATCAGAACTTTCATACATGATTTAGTATTGAGTTAAATTTGATTTGAAACTTATTTATGTGGACATAATTTAAAAATAAGTGAAATTATACATGCCTCTTAAAAGTTTTTTAATGTACTAGCTGTATATGGTTTAAAGTGAAAATTCAAAAGACTTCAAACTTGTAATAATGTCCTATTTATGCATAGCCTAAAATGAAAAACCTCTGCAAAAGTGGCTACTCCATACTATTAGAAGTTGAAGTATAATGGGATAGATCTACGTGTTAGTAGGTAATGACAATGTCATAAGCATAGATGAAATATTCAAAATATTTTGAAAATAAATCGACAAATACAATTTGTGGCTTGTTATCCCTGTCCATAACACTCCAAAGTATAACTGAACTAGACCAGATATGTTCTTCTATATTTTTAAGTAAGAAACACTATCTAATATCGCCTCATCCAATTTTAACATTGACAATAATAATAATAACGATACTATATATTTATAGTCATAAATGATATTTTTGTATTAAAATTTGAAGTTCACTTAAAACTTGAAATGCACTATGCATAAAGGAAAAGGGATTTTGAGGATGAGAGGTGCTTCTCTATTTATAATAATAGTAACCAATGAGTCTAAATACCCCAAAGATACTCCCCAAATGAAGTAAACTCTCATAAACTGGAAATTCATCATTCTCAACATGTGGAATGACCTCCGGAAAGGCCTCAATGACCACCTCCAAAGGTATTGCATGAGTGGTAAAAATGTTAGGGAAAAGTTTCTTGGGACTGATTCTAAAAGCACCATACTTGTTTCTGTTAGCGCTTGAATTTCTATTATCTCCACGCTTCAGATATCCCATGGCCATTTTTCATATAATTCTTATGATTTGGTAGAAATGTCGAAATTCTCTCAGAAGATAAGTACTCCTGAAGCTGGTCTCCTTCAAAGTATGTGCTAAAATATCCTCAAGGTGTGAAACAGACTCCTCAATATCCTCAACGAAGAACTAGTCTCTATGCAAGTCATTTAAAAGATCCATTCAAGTTTCAATGTCCAAAGAAAAGATGGAGGGACCCAAAGAAGTCATAGATCCCAATGCATATACACAAATTCAATGCACTATAAAATGTGAGTCATGTCCAATGTAAATTCCATAGGGTAGAGAACATTAAGAGTCTTATTTTAGCACCACAATGAGTCATAGAATTTGTATAAATTTTCAAGTTTATATATTATGGGGGCATCATTGACCTCTATCAAATGGGCCAACACCCAAGAAGAGAAGTAGTTCCAAAGAAAACAAATCAAGGAGCATGTGTCATGAGGGATGGTATCGTTTGGTGGGTAACTTGATGAGTTGCATCAGATAGTCAAGTTAGGTTTCTTAATATACTCATGCACATGTGTGATTTTGAAATACGAGGGATCATTTGTGCAATGTGTTACCCTTTCCTCGACACCGTGTCTTAATAAACCTTCCTTTCCCTTTTTTTTTGTTTCACCTTTTGCGGATTTCGACTTTTATTTTATTTCATTTAGTCATTTTTTCCCCAATTTTGTCGAAATTAAAACCAACCATGGAAGCCTTGACATCTCCATGGATAACATTGCAATTCCCTTAGGTTCTGTCGTATTCCTTCAAGCTTTTCCCTGGGTATAGACCGAGTAGGTGTTAAAGGAATGGTTTTCTTTCCCAATATGCTTGTTTTGACAAAGAGACACTGGTTATTCAGGTCGAGTTTGGTAGCCATCATGGTTAAGGTTGCTAGGCATTATCACTATAGTGGATACCTTCAAGGAGGCTACTATAATCACTGCCTGCATCATTCCTTCAGTACTTGTAGTTGATTATCTGGTCGATAATATCTCACTCTACGTCTCAGTCATGCCTTTTGCAAGATATTCCATATAGAAACAAGGGTTCCATTTATGTATGTCTCCATAAAAATTCATGTACATACCAAGAGTTCTGATCTAAAATTTCTCCACGAATGGAAGGAGTTGAAGGTACATGAGTGCATGGATCTAGCAGAAAATTGATTTGTCTACGAAATTAGGAAATGTCTTAAATTTTTTGAAAATTTTGTAGGATGAATATGGTGGTCTGAAGAAGGAGATCAATGAACTACTGGAGATGCACAATGAAGTCCTACCTGATTCAATAGGCCGAAATAGTGTTGATTTTTTAGGTGGATGGTTTCAATCATAGAAACCTAGGCATTCACAACCACTCTACTGTAGTAAAGGTGATGAAGCTTATAAAATCACATTTTCTCTAGTTATTAGGTAAGTTACGGAGATTCATGTATTTCTGAGACGAAATTAATGTAGTATACCTTGTTTATCCTCATCTTCATGAATATCATATTTGAATTTTGTATGCAGGTCATATAGATTATATATGAAAATAATGGATACGGAGGATGACCTACCATAGTGTATGACACCCAGAGGTTAATCACCATTACAAAACGGGAGCAATGAATCTTATGGTACAAACTTCCTATTTTAATTGATATTATCAAAATATTTGAGATGAATCAAATAAATACTCACCATTGGAATTAACAATGACGATCCTTTTACCCATCTCTACTAACCCGATCTGTAAACCATCGTGGATATTCCACTAGAACGATTCATCACAACATATATGGTAAATAAAACTAAAATCTACTCTATAAAGGTTAAATTCATTTAGATTCCAGAATATTTAGTTACTGATTTTTTTCTCATGCATGATAAAATGAGGAAAATAGAGAAAAGTAAAATACAATCACACACCATCCACAATATGACATAAATATTTTCTCTGGGAGACCCTTATGGGAGAAAACCCAGCTAGAAGGTGAGGCCTCTCTTCTCTCTTTTCTATGGTATGGAAATAATGCAAGTACAAAGGAGAAGACACTCTCTACAAAGTTACCTGACACGTATGGCATGTTAGGCCACTAAAGAGCATTGACCCCCTCTTCTATTCTCTTTTATTTCCCAATTCAAGTTGTTCTGCTCTGTAATGCAACCAAATACAATAACATAGGGCAAAACCCCTTCTCCTCCTTGTGGCTCGGTATTTAACATAGCCTGATAGCCATCCAAGAGTAGGCTTTTGACTTCCTCAACCCTCAACTGCTATAGGGTTTTCAACCTTCTAGAATATTCTTGGAAGTTCTCACATGGATAGACCCATATGCATGAGTAATGGGGGCCGACACGACATGTTCTCATGCCATGGTGGTTAACATGATATTTCAACTTGTGGGTGACATAACTCTTGCATACGAGCTTCAATTGACACACGGTCGACAATGATGGAAATTTCTCAGAGTATAGAACACCATCAAGGTGGTGGGAATTTCTTTCAAACGCAATAACCCCCAAAAATGCCATTTAATTCCTCAAAATGGCTTTAGAAGGTTCCAAACCCCAATTTTTCAAACTGGGACCTGCCACTAAAATGATCCTACAAGTTGATTCCTCCAATTTGTTTCCACTATTAGAGTATTGAGAGAGATGAAAAATAATATAATGATCCGATCCAGATCACAAATACTTACAACGATGATCTTCTTCTCCATATCTACCATTGACTACCATGATTCCCTTCCTCATCGCAACACCAAGGATAATACCTACTTTAATTTCATGTTGTTTTGCACAAATTTAATTTTAGATTGTTTTGTAGCTTCTTTAGTTTAAATTGTATGCTAAACTTCTATGGAGAGGGAAATTTATTTAGTAATAAAAATTGGTCATCGAGTAGAGAAGAATAAGAAGTATAAGGTGCCAATTTATTTAAGGTGCTCACTTTGCAAGTCGCAAAGTAACCAATGGGAAACGAGGGGATCAAGAACCGAGGTGATCGAGAATCAGATCTAGATCATATCAAAGTATCAATGCATGAACCCACCCCCCATAATAGTCCTTCGAAGTTTGAAGTTGAAATCCAAGCCATAGGCTAAACGTTCTATGAAATGACGATTTTTTTTGGGGACATTTTCCCGAAATCCGACGAGAAATTGTTAGATTAGTATATTTGAGTGATTATTTTTGTATAATTCGAGTGTTTGAGGGGTTTTTCAGCATGTTGAATCCATTTTTGCATTCAAAAATGGGTTTTGAAAAAAAAAATACTAGTTCCTTTAAATTTATATGGCTGGATTCCTATGCTTAAGAACTTTGGAGATAAGGAAATAATTCTAGTCAAAGGTTTCCTATGTTTAAAAACTTTGGAGATTAGGAAAGAATTCATGTCAAAGGTTTAAACAACCACTCAATGAGAAAGTCAGACAACTCTTGTGAAAATATGAATGTTATAACAATTAGTTAGTTTGAAAGAGGTGGCTCAGGGCTGACAAAATTTCGACCGTAAAAGAACTTAATGAAAATTGTAAATTTTCTACATGGATATGGACATGATCTCATATTTATAAAAGAATTATTGCATTGGAAGACTTTGATTACCTTGATATCCTTTCATCATTATATCCACTGAAAAGTAGTTTGGACTCAGGTTTTGTTCGTTCATTCATTCATTTTTTGTTATTATGGGTAAAAGAAAGAAGTTCGTTGCTTCAAAACAACCATCTTGCAAAAAACAATGAAAATTGGAAACAATCTTTGACTATCCATTTTGTAATCTTCCCTAAAGTGTGGAATGTGTCATGTGTGTCAGAGATTAATCATTTCACCTTCAAAAAGACGGCTTGTCTCAGCCGATCAAATTTTGAAGAGATACCACCACCCATAAATTTATTATCACCGCCTTAATCGCCTTATTCATTTAATGATCATCACCGCCACACCGTTTCATTTCTGGCTGATCGCATTTCAAAGGGGAAATAATTTATTAATGTTTTGGAAAATCCAAATCTGACTTAGGTATAATGAAAGGGCAATTTAACCGACTAAGTATTTGTATATATACATCCATTTAATTCAGATTTTAAGATGCAAAGATATACACAAAAGAAATTTACAAAGAGTTTTTTGAGAGTGTCATCGGGGGATTTTATACTTTGTTTCTATTTGTATCTGAGTTTGTAAACTCATGATAATGTTCATATTTGTTGCAGAGTAATTTATTTTTTTGTAGCATACATACTCGATTTAATGTTTGAAAAATTCAGTTAAATCCTTATGTTGTGCAGTGTTTTGTTGTCAAATGCTATTTAGATTTAGTGTAGAAGTACTAGGTGGATTTACTGTTGTAGAGAATGATTCAATGAAGTTATTTTACTACTGAAATCCAAGTTTTTAGTCTACTGTTATAATTCCCATGTTTCTGTTATAACTTTGTTTTTGGCTGTAAAGTCATTTTTACTCTCTGTTGAAACATGTGTTGAAAATATTTCTCTAGAACAAAGATCAATCTTTGTTTAAGATGCATGATTGATTTACCTAAGTTTTTTGTTTTTGTTGTAATAACCTTCTATTATTTGCCAAAACTTGTGCTGAAACACGTTATTGAAACACCTCACTATAGCTTACGTGCGTTGTTGAAACACGCGGCTGAAACACGTTGCTGAAACACCTGGTTGTAGCTTACAAGTGTTTTTACATAGTGGTGAAACTCGTGTAATAATTTTTTATTGTTTTGTGAAGCACTCTCTGCATCCTTCATTGTGTTACCAGAGCTAGTAATATTTCTAGTTCCTCGTTGTAACTAAATACAGTGATTTGGAATCTGAATTGAAATTGATACAAATAGTAATTTGGCCCAACCACTGATTCTTGTTTTGAATGGAAGAAATTATGATTCTTGGTTTATCAGAATGAGGACAATTCTATGTTTTCAAGATCTTTGGGAGTTTTCTACTGTTGGTTATCCAGATCTTGTTGACCAAGCAACATAAATGGCTCTAAAAAATATTGAACACATTTTGTTAAAGGAGAATAGAAAGAAAGACAACAAAACCCTCAGTCTTATTCAGCGAGGCCTAACTGAAAGCATATTTCCGAAGGTGTCAAGTTCAGTTTCTTGAAAGAAATCTTGGGACACTCTTGAGACTAACTATCAAGGTGTATCCAAGGTGAATACTATCAAGGTTCATAATTTACGAAGGGACTTTGAAAATTTGAAGATGAAGGACACCGAGTCATTTGATAGTTTCATGACTCTAGTAATGAATGTTGTGAATCAACTAAGATAGTATGGTGAAGATCTCTCAGACAAGAGAGTAATTGAGAAAGTTCTCATATATTTTCCAAAGAAGTTTGAATCCATAGTTGTACCCATAGAAGAATTTAAATATATCAATATTATGCATATTGATGAATTAACGGGTTCTCTGATTTCTCATGAACTTGATCGTTAACCTCTATTAAATGTGCCAACACCCAATAAGAGAAGTAGTTCCAAAGGAAACAAATCAAGGAGCACGTTTCATGAGGATGGTATGGTTTGGCAGGTAACTTCATGAGTTGCATCAAATAGTCAAGTTAGGTTTCTTAAGATACTCATGCACATGAGTTATTTTGAACTACAAGGGATCATTTGTGAATTGCTTTACCCTTTCCTTGGCACTGTGTTTTACTAAACCTTCCTTTCCACTATTACATATGACCAAATTTGCCATGGTTTTTCATTGCTATTGCCACACTTATCCATCACAATTTCCACGAAAGCAAAGACTATTTTTTGTCGCTATATCCACAAACCAGGTGTTCGTGGAAAGAGCGACGAAATTAGCCCTCCATGTGTCATCACCATAAAGATAGGTTTACCTTATACATCGTCTCAATACCAATGCAAATTTGTCACAATAGGGATGAAAAACTGTGCTAATGTAAAAAAAAATGTGGAAAGTTGCGACACAAAAGTGTGGCAATAGCGAAGGAAATTTATGGCAAGAGAAAACTTACGACGTAGATGCTGTATGTGCAACGCACAAATGTGGAAAAGTGCGATGCAAAAGCATGGCAATAGTAACAAAAAATTATGGCAAGACAAAACTTACGACACATATGCTGTATGTGCGATGCAAAACCATGGAAAAGTGCATCGAACTTTCATTGCTATTGCCACGATTTTTCAAAAAACAATTTTCCTTCCGACGATCTATCGTTGATATTGCGACGCGTGCTTTAAGTTTAAAAAAAAAATACATGAGATATGGTATTACCATATTACATATGTGATATGGTAATACCATATTACAATGTCTCTACTTTCTCAAAAAGATGTAAGAAGTTCTTTTAAAAACAACTTAGGATAGCGATTTGTCGTGAGTGGGATGGTGACCTTGGAATTCGACAAGATAGGAAGTAATTCATTGATGACAAGTGTAGTAGGTGTGTAGGTCCAGTAGTGTATGGATATTATCTGCTAAGTGGCAGACTTGAACTTCCTCTTCCATAATAGATGGCTCATATATCTTGAGATGATTGAAATAAAAGATATTATGGATGTCTATAAAGGAAGGGAAATACTAATGACAACCATTGTCATTAATATATTGAAGAACAATATAGGGACAATAGAAAATAGGCTTGAGTTTTTTATGATCCTACCCCTTAAAATATTGTTTGTCCATATACAACCAAAGTCAGTCACCAATTTGAAACTAGACAAAGCCTTGATGGTGATCCTAGAGGGATTTATAATGAGCTAGGGAGGATTGAAGGGAATTAGTAACCAAATAATGAATGCTATATAATTTATAAACAAAGGAGATTCTATACATTTTACCTCGCCTTATAGGAACTTCTATCCATAAGACGTAAATAATAGCAAGATGCAAAGAATGAGAAATGCAAGAAATTATATAGGGGTAATATGAGGGTCTTTGCAATGTAGGCCAATACATTGTTGTTGTGAGGGAATCCTTCATCAACTAGGCCTATATATCCCATGGTACATGTGAAGACCCCTATTCCTTGAGAATTAGTGTAAGGTAAAATGACAAGGTGTGCCATGTGGATTAGTGTAATGTTAGGCAAGTAGAAGAAAAATGAGAAATAAATATTGGTAGACAAACATTGCATGTTAAACACACAATTTTGACATGGGGGAACAAGCGGATTTAATAACTTCATAAGAATGATAGAAACTAAACTATGAAATTTGAAGAATGAAATAAAAAGAAATAATCCTAACTATCATGTAAATGATGCAATGGCTAAATTAGGAGATTAGAGATGAGAAATTTCTAATAACTATATTAATGGAACAATAACTAGAACATGTAAGTAAACCATGAGTGAGTCTAACAATAATAATAACATCTCAACTATAAAATCATTCATAATATTAAGAGTGACAAGGAGATACTTGCACTTACTTATACATGAGGTAGGATGGTGTAGGAACATGTTTAGCTAGATACCTACATCACATAGGTTGGCATATTACCACAAGTGAGGTAGGATTAGCAACATGATATCTTATGGAAAGGATGGAGGATAGATGAAAAGGTAAATATGGGAGGTTGTGGTATTAGGGTAGTTCTAACAAAGGCAAGAGAAAGAAGTTGATGACATTGGCATGGCATTGGAAAAAGGCGTGAGTTGACATAAACCGACTAAGAGTGAACATAAGTGAGAGAGGAAACACACTCTAATATAGGGTTATCACAAGAATAAGTGTGACATATGGAAACTTGGAGTTAAAGTGAGCATAACAAATGACATACATTGTTCTAGTATTAGTGTAGTCATTAAGGCGCCATACACTAGTCAAGGACATAGCATGAGTCCCATGTGAAATACGATAATCTCGAGAGTGTGAGCATAATAGGAATCATAAACTAGTAATATAGAGTCATCAAAAGCACAAAAACAACACATGATAGCCTAGATTTAGTGAAAGAATGAGAGGTGGAATACATCAATGGGGTATTTTATGCAAGCGTAGGAGGCGACATGCATCAACCTAAGTTCAATGCAAGCATAGAGGTGAAAAATATCAATGGTATACAAGTGGAGGAGAGAGGATCAAAGGAAGATATTATGTCACCATTAGGAGGGGCTCCATAGTTGCAAGCTATGGAATGTGACCATTAAGGGGGACATCTTGGAAAAGTGACCAAAGAAGTGATAGTTGATCCTAACTAGGTAGAGGTTATCTTAAGTAGGGTCTTTCTTGATATAATGACCTAGAAGGGACCCATTGATATTATGACCAAATAAAAATGGAGAAAAAGGGGTGTAAGGAAGAAGAGATAAGGAGGAGAGGCAATACTTTCCCCAGGCATTTGTAGGACTAGGTAAAGAGGAAGATGATATAGGAGAGCATGAAAACTAGGAGAGGAAGAAGACAAGGGGAGAACTAGGTAATATTGGGTGCTACCAGGTAAGAAGTGGCTAGAGTTGATAATGGGAAGTCTAAGCTAGCCCCAAAAAAATCCCAATAGGAACAAGGCTTCATTCAACTTGATAAAAGTGTGTTAAGACATGGGACATTTTTAATGTTAGCAAATGTTGATTTTGACAACTAATGGAAAGATAAGGAAAAGAGAAGGCATAGAAGAAAAAGGGGCTACCTCATTGTTGTAGCCAACGAGAGGACAAGGGCAAGCAATTATGGAACTAGGCATAATAGATCATATATGTATTTTGTTAATTCGTGTGTGGTAGAAAAAAAAAATATTGAGTTAAAAATCATTGGGGAGATTTGGGATTTAGAATGAGAATAGCAGAGTGAGAGTGAATCCAGGTAGAAGGATGAGAATGTATTATTTAGAAAGTTTGGAAGAGGGATAGTGAAACCATATGAGATGAGATGGATTGATGTGATGTAAAAGTGAGAGAGAAAGGTATTTATGTATTATGTTTTGTTGGGTCTTAACATTATAAGTAAGGGGTATTGCAAGAGGCGAGTTCATAATTTTTGTCATCTTTATAGAGTTAATAAGTATTGCAATGAGCATCTTATAAATAATTTCATTGTTTTTGATTGGGTAGAAGGATGAGAAGGTATCATTTGGAATGTGTTTAAGAGAGAAAGTGAAACCATATGAAATGGTTGGATGTGAGTTACAACTAAGAGAGAAAGATATTTATGTAGGATGTCTTGGTCACATCATTACATGGAAAGGTGATGCAGGAGCATCGCTCCAAGCCAATTATGTGCCATCTAGCCAACACATCAAAGCGCACATTCAATGGAAGGAGAGAGGCACAACCCTCTCGTTTTTCAAAATTTGAAAATTCTATTAAATGTTGTAAGGTTGGTAGAGCCAAAAGCCATGCATGTGCGCAGGCTTTAGATAAAGGTTGCCTTAAATGGTTGTAAGGTTGAGATCTAGATCTGATTCAGACTAGACAACCATTCAATGTAATTGAATGTAATTTAATGAGAGTTGGTGAGATGGAGGGAAGAGCTCGAGGAGCCCCTATTTGTAAAAAGATCTTCTTTGTATCTAGATTTAGTTTTGGGGGAGAGTAGAACAGAAAGAATAGGGAGAAGAGAGGAAGCCATGACTCTGTTGCAGTCTGAGCTCACATTGTAAAGAGGCATTTCATATTAAAACAATCATAGAAGTTTTTCCTGCATGTTGTTGTTCATGTGTTTGTGAGTTCATGAATGAATGTCTTTATGTGTTGATGATATGTTGTAGATGTATGTTAGATATGCATTTGCAGGGATAGATAGATTTTCCTATCTGAGAGTTCTTTGATTTCAGTTTGGATTCTTTGTGGTTTCATGCAAGAGTGCATGACAAAGTACTGTGGTCTCTGAAAACCAGTGCAGGAGTGCACTTCTGAATTCTACGGAATTTTAGACAAAGACATGCCAGGAGGGTGTGCCATAGGAAGTCATTGACTCATTAAGGAAGCCTCAAGGTTGCTGAACACATTGAAGGAGAAACTATGTAGAGGAGAGAACAGAGAGGAGGAGCAGAATTGCTGAGAATTTTGTAAAGGATCTGGCAGGAGGGCATTGAGAAAATGCACAGAATGCATTGAGGGGAACTCTATTTTGAGTTCAGTGAGAACACAAAGTCACTGAGGATTTTGGAGGAATCTTCCAGGTGGGCATTGAGAAAGTGCATAGAGTGCACAGAAGAACTCCATTTTGAGTTTTGAGAAGAAGGAGAAGTGTCACAGGAAATGAACACAGAGTTGTTGAATACTCTGCAGGCTCAGCAAAGTGTGCTTGAGCAGGATGTTGCCAGAGGGCACTTACATCCCTTCAAGGAGAGAAAGGGACAGAGACACTTCGAGGTCATAGCCACAGATAAGCTCAGAAGAGATAGCACCATTTCATGCAAAGGTCCTGCAAGAGGTTGTAGAGTTTGAAGGAACCTTTGAGGTTCAGAGAAATAAAGCTTAGGAGGAGGAATGCCTCTTAGAATACAGGCGGGAGCCTAGGTTACAGGATTCACAATAGAGACAAAGGCTGAGGCATTTTGGAGAAAGAAATATTCCAAGGAATAGGAAGAAGGGCATGCTCAAGGTAGAGCACAACTGCCGTTAGATCAGCTGGAGAGGCGAGATCTGGGTTGTTGAAGTCTACGTCCAGACGCATGTAGGAAAGCGCACAAGGAAGAGAAATAGATATGGGCCGTCAAATCTAGTGCAAAGGGCAGATAGCCATCGAATCCAAAGGAAGGCACACAGAGTTTAACCTCTGGGAGGTCGCACAGGAGAGGAGCTGAAACAAATGGTGGAGATGCTTCGTGGAGAAGTGTGAAATGCCATGAGCCATTAGATCTTGCAGATCAGAGAGAAGGTTAAAGGGAGTGTATTTCGATACTCAAATCTTAGGAGGAGTAGTGACTGTTGGATGAGAAGCAACAGGAGCCGTTGATCCCCCTTTGGAGTGGAATTTCGGCATTTCAGCATTTCGACAATTTCGATGACAAGGAACTGGGGCACTTTACATTGAAAATCCCGAAGTCGTCAAACATGACATGTCTTTGGAGTTGGAGTAGGGA
>JASDQU010108142.1:70079-82474 GCA_032191745.1 Picea mariana | reverse complement strand
GAGGGGTAGATGTATGATATAGAGAGAGAGGAGATATAGTGATAAGGAGGGGGAGAGAGAGAGAGGGAGGAGGAGGTAGAGTGAGAGTGGGATAGAGTGTGAGAGGAAGGGGGGAGATAGAGGGAAGGGGGATTAGAGAGATATAAAGAGATAAATGAGGGGAGAGTAGAGGAGAGAGAGAGGGGGATACAATTAGTGAGAAATGGAGGGGGATACAGAGTGAGGGGGAGAGTGGACTACATGAAAGTGAGAGAGGGGGGGAGAGGGAGATAACTAGAGGGAGGGAAAGAGACAACAAGAGTGGAAGAGATATTGAGAGTGAGATGGAGAGATAGAGGGATAGGGTAGAGAGATATGGAGGAGGGAAAGAAGGGGAGGAAGGGATAGAGCCGACAACAGAAGAAAATAGGTCAAGAGTGAGATGTACATAGATAGAGAGGGAGGTAGATTGATAGAGAGAGAAATAGGGGCAGAGAGAGAGAGTGAAATTGACACTAACAATAATGACAGAGAGAGAGAGGTGGGAGAGAGAGGGGGGTATAGGAGGAGGTAGGGACAAAAGGGAAAAGGGAGGAGAGAGAGACAAAGAGAGAGAAGGAGGGAAGTAGGTGGGAAGAGAGAGGGGGGGGAGAGGGAGGGAGGGAGAGAGAGAGAGGGAGGGAGGGAGAGAGGGACAAATTTGAAGAGGGGGGAGAGAGGGAGGGAGTGTGTGTGAGAGTGTGAGGCATGACAATGTAAGGTCTAGGTCTAGGTCTAAGTATTGACATGGCTTTCCATGTCTAGTTCAAGGAAATGTATTTCCTTACCATTCCTTACCTTGCAATTTATCAAAATTTCTCATCTGTGAGAGTGTGAGAGGGAGAGAGAGGAATACAAAGAAGGGTGTTAGAGAGTGAGTGTGTCGGAGTGTGGGAGGGAGAGAGAGGAATACATAGAGGGGTTATAGAAAGAGTGTGTGTGAGATTGTGGAAGGGAGAGAGAGAAAGGAATAGAAGGACAACAAAGAGAGTGTGTGAGAGGGAGAGATAGGAAGACACAGTGGGGGGAAGAGAGAGAAGTTAATGTAGGAGAGAGGGGAATATGTAGGAGAGATAGAGGAGAGATAGTGGGAGGGAGGAGGAGAGAGAGGGAGGAGGGGTAAGAGAGAGACCATCAGAGGTGGAGAGAGCAAGACAAAGAGGAGGGCAGGGATGATTTTAAGGATGAAAAATTATTTTAAAATGTAGAAACCTTGGTGAATATTACGAATCCTTCATATGACAACTATAAATGTTTGGCGATATTTTTTTTAAAAATATTCAAATTTCTCAGGATTTTATATAACTTGTATAAACTTTTGGTGATTTTTAAGGTAAAATGATTTTATCCTATAGAATTTGGGTGAATCATTTTTAGAATAGCGAATCTTATTTTTGGAAAAACCATGGAAAATTAGCCCATGAGAAAAATTTAGACCCTAAAATCATTCCTGGAGGAGGGGTAGATGTAGGGGAGAGAGAGAGCAAGGGATAGAGAGAGAGGGGGGGTGGGATTGGAAAATAACAAATATCTTATAGGAGAGTGTGTGTGCTCTTATGAACACATGCAAATTATTATAGCACATGCGTGTTCCTAGAGCATATGGACACTCTTAAGAATGTGTGTGTATTCTTTTGAATTCAAATTGTTTTCGGTGGGATTGACAACGTGTATGCTGACTTGGTTTCCTCAGATCTAAGTTTGAGATGACAAACCTGGTGGTTTGGTCTGCAAATTGATAAAAAACTCCATTTTTGTGAATACGTCTCTATATCTCTATCTTTGACATTATTTTTCTATAGGCTAAACAATTCATTCATTAAAAAACTAAAGACATAAATAACGTCTATGCAGATTCCAAATATATAGTTTTTTTTTTTTTTAAATTAATATTGTTTACTATTTTTAATCTATTTTTGTCTTTGCATATATAAAAATCATAGAATACATACCTCTCTTCTATTATAACTTTTTTTCGTCTTAAATATTTATTGAAAGAGTTATATGCCACACTAGAGGATACCAATATATATGATCTAAACATGAAAAATAAATTCTTTTGATCGTGTTAAGACCCTCTTAGACTGCAAGAAAAAAGTGTTGGATTATTCACTAATACTGAGAGGGGTGTTGAATCAATATTATGCACCTTTTACCACTTTTAATCAAAATATGTAATAAATTAAAATATCAAAAATTTATTACTTATGATTTCATTCAAGATTCCATAAATATATAAACACAAATACACAATACATAAGAATTTTACGTGGAAACCAAAATGGGAGAAAACCACATAATGTTTTATTATATATAAGAAGATTACATTAATAAGAAGCACCAAGTTCCAAACATCTCCAACACTAACTAGACAGAGATACCAAACACCTGTTTATAGGCTCCAACTTGAACTAAGTTACTTCCTAAATGCTCCAGCTTCCACTAGAAGGAAGCTCCAACCCCAATTCCTTACCCCTTCCTTCCTCCCTTTAATATAAATGATAGAATCAACCTGTCATTGTTACTGTGTAACATATTCCTCTTGTGCACACTGAGCGAACTTATCCTTGATGACACTTTCTTGCAAGTGATCCAGATTATTATACTATCGGTCATTCGATTATGATTATGAGATGTTATGGATTGACGATATGTTATTTTGTTGTATTCACATAGACATGTGTTATTGACTGGGTTCTCCTGAGTGTGCAAGACTTTGGAGCTCGAGGATGTAGAGGCATTGATGAAACCCTTTGGACTCTGGATCGAGTCAGGGAGTGGACTATTGGGTTTTGATTGTTGTTGATATGACATATGTACATTTGACTAGATGTTATGATGATTGATTATTATTGCTCACATGATTTGTTGATGATGCAGGTTGACGATAGCTTTCTGACCAGAATCACAGGTGGAGTAGAGGGGTAATGCATGACAACCAGAGACTTTGAGGGAGAGGTGTGGACAGCAGCCCTGCCACAACCAACTAGCACTCCCACTGTGTATCAATCTGTAGGTTAACGATTACCTAGTTTGAGAAGACCCACGATGCCATGAGGGAAGACTATCATAGTCTCTCATGATGATTCTAAGGGGTACACAATAAAGAATGGGCCTTATTCCCTAGAGGCATCTAGTCTCCCACAAGATCACCAAGTCAGTCAAGAGGTGAGTGGCACCCTTGGAGCATGTAGTGCATCCTGCAGGGCATGTCGCGCAAGGAAAACAAAAAGAGGCGAGTGACACCCTTGGAGCACGTATTGCATCCTAAAGGGAACGTCGTGCAAGGAAAATGGAAAGACGTGAGTGGGACCCTTGGAGCACGTAGTGCATCCTGAAGGGCACATCGCGTGAAGAAAAAAAAAGAGGCAAGTGGCACCCTTGGAGCACCTAGTGCATCCTGAAGGGAACATCCCATTTTTAACTGGTAAGTGAATAAACCTAGACGGCCTTAAAATGAACAATGTGATAAGTAAGATTTAAAAACAAATTTCCTAATAAATCTATTGCCCAACCTAGTGAAATTAAAATCTAGGTCTAAGTAACACATGTGGTCAAAACTAATAATAATAGTCATAATTAAACATATAACAAGAAGGGGGTAAGAAATTCAATTAAATTATTAAAATCAAGTTACAATGGGGGATTAAAATTTTAAAAGGGAAATGATTTTTTTATCTACATATGCTAATTTAATTTTTAAAGGAAAGGGGTAAATGGTTGTCTTTCTACACTTGCTAATTTGAGTTTTAGTTAAAAAGGGAAAAGACGTAAACTTAAAAGAAATAGGAAACTAAAGGAAAAAGGGGAAACATAAAGAAAAAAGGAAACGTAAGGAAAAAGATGAATGTCTAACTTAGTAAGGAATCTTGCCTTTAAGAACTTTCTAATTATGAACTCAACTAGGAATTTAGTAAAGGCATAAGTCATTTAAGATGTGTAAGGGAATATTGGGACACCAAGATGCATTTTTAGGAATGATTTTAGGTGGGTGAGGGAAATATGAATAATTAAATAATTAATGAAATTAATTTATGGTGCAACTAGGGGGATGGGTGACATGTGTACATGGGAGGTTTTTTCTCATTAAATTAATGAAAAAGGAATTAAATGAGAATTTGGGAAAGAAATCACTTAAAAACTCTATAAAAAGGATGGAGGAGCAGAAGTATGGATATGATATTTATGTGTAATGTTACGCTGCTGAATTTTTTTCTTAACAAAACGTATCTTGTAGGAATTGGGATACCCAGCTCGGGTAACGAGTGGTAGCTCGACCTTGTGAGGCGAGTTGGGTGCTAGTTGTTCTTTGGTATAGTGTGTGTGGCCCCTTTGCAGCTCTGGGGGCTCCAGGGAAAGACGATTATCCCTAGAGTTGGCTGGGAGGTACTGGTGAGGTCACATCGATCGACAAGAGGAAGATGGATGGAGTGCATGGGACAGGAACTATTGAGCAATTGTGTTTGGCTAAGATATGCTAGTTAATTATTACTTGCAATAAATTTAAATGTATTCGTGTTATTTCTCTATCCTCATTAAAGATTTCATTTCCATGCCTTGCCTTGCACCTGCTTTCCTTCGGTATTGTAATTCCCTTGCTTTTTATTTTTTGAATCGATTTCCTTTGACGAACCCAACTTCTGATTTCATTGACTTATCTATGTGGGTTTTATTGATTATTATGAAGAGATTGTTCTTTATCTTCAGCCCTTATCCCTAGGTCATCATTCCATTCCTGAGTAGTCAGCCAGGAGTCGAATCGACGATCGTCACTCTGGTGTTTAAATACCTATAGATTCTAATTCCCTTATTTTCTGTGCATGGATGATGGGCGAAGGATAATTTTTTCCCAATGGTCTACCCCTTACTTATCTTTGTGTTGATTGATTCATGGATGAATGATTTTTCTTGCACCTTATTATGGTTGAGTATCTTTGCATATTGTTTATAATTTCTCTCTACGAACAACTTGATACTCTCTTAATTTTTAATATCACCTTTGCGTTTTTGGATGGCATTTTATTCTCTGCGATTTTAATGACAGTTCCCATCTCTTTGATTGGTAAAATATCAGCATTATTAATATGTGAATGGCAACTTTTTAATGTATATATTGACTGTGTTTTTACACTTGAATGAAAGTAAATTTATGCCTTAGATAACAACAAAAAATTTACCTTGACTGCCTGCGTATTTGTTGTGTAAATGGGGGCGTTTTTAATGTGTAATGGTAGCGTTTTTTTTTTCCTTGTGTAATGGTTGAGAGTTATTTCTCTTATTGACTCTGAATCTACTCTGCAATTTTAATACCCATTGACTATGAATTTACTCTGTGATTTATTATATAGTGACAATGAATTCACTCTGCGATCATACATTTAATTGACAACTGCTTTTGTGGATAGACAACATTATCATAGTTTTAGGGGCAGCGTTTTAATAAACTGTGTTCTTAGCACGTATTTAGACTACGTTCTGGATATATATAGGCTACGTTTTTAACTTATATCTATATTGCATTTTAATACATTGACAAATCTTGGATATGTATCAAATGGTTAGTTAGATGATAGTTGCATATACTCATTAAACTTGGGAATGGACAACAAAATTAGAAATTGTATGCCAATGTTTTTTTATTTTTTAACTATTTGTGACTGTAATTTGAATTTATGTATTGACAGTTAATAATTGTATGAAAGCGTTCCTTTTACCTATTTTGGAGACTGCAATTGAACCTTAAGACAATGTTTTTTTCTTTGCCCAATGATTCCATCTTTTAAATCATTTTTTCATGGTTTTCATGTACCTGTGTTTTCATGGTTTCCTGTACCTACATTTTCATGGATGTTGTACCTGCGTTTTCTGTGCTTTATATAGTAGTCCCATGATGGCAGGTTATATAGCGAACTCATATAGCAATTTATATAGTGAACTCATATAGCAAGTTATGATGGAAATTACTGAAATTTTGAGTTTAATTTTCAGTTTGAATTATAATTCAACAATGATATAATTACTCAACAATGTCAGTAATACTTACATAGCGATTTATTAATGTTTACAACAAATCATTTAATTATAGTGAGCATAATTGTATGATTGTGTTTATGACAGTGAAACTTAATTGTATGATGGCATTTTTTATATGTATTTAAGTATAGTGAAGTTAATATAATTATATCAGTTTAGGATAGCGAATTATTATACTTATTCCAGTTTAAATAGAGAAATTTTATATTGGTTCAGTTGAAGGATAGCGATAGATAGCCAAATAATATATGCCTACATTTCAATATATTTTTCCGGACTGTGTTTTCATACATAGGTCTGTGTTTCAATAAATATATATGCCTATGTTTCCATATTGTTGACAATGATATGCACAACGAATTTGTAATTCTCTTTGCCAACATCCATCCTTCTTAGCAATTAATTTTCTCTTTAATATGCATTTATTAGAGAACGATCTATTTACTTTTGCATTTTGATTTGCAAACGAAATAGCACTTATATAAGACATCAATTGAATCATCTAACTGATAGCAAATTGAAACATAGAATAGATTTTGATTTAGCATTTATATAAGGGGCGCATTGAAGTATATATATACAACGAATACATAGGTTGAATCACAACAAATTATCTAGAAAACATTATATATATGATTAATCCCTTACTTAGACAACAAATTATTGTTATTTCTTTGTCATTTCCTTTATATTGTTAATTCTTTATTAATGGACGGTGATCACTTGGTTGATGACAGTTAGCACATGGATTTATTGATTGATATCTTGCTAATAGATAGCACATGGTTAGGCAACATCAATGGTCGTGATTCTATAAATGGACATGGTTAGACAACATTAATAGCACATGATTTATTAATGGACCAAAATATTATTTTGGGACAGTAATATCATTGTTGGATATAATAGTTCANTGTTTGTTGGAAAAGTTGTTTAATAGAATGCACAATTTAATTTGAGTGATGTCATCTTGGGCCTTGTTGACTTGTTGCTTGGGGATGTGGGTGTAGTCTTCTTGTCAATTAATTCGGTCTCCTAGTGCATTGGAATTCTTGGGTTTTTGGTCTAGATATGTTGTGTTGCATCGGGGTTACTGTCACGCCTATCACCTAGTAACGACATTATTCCTAATGAGGGGATCATTGCGTGCCCTGATGAATAGAGGTCAATGATAGCCTAGCCTGAGTCTATGCTTCCTAATGTGGTCTTTGTTCGTTGTAATTGATGTGGGAATTTGGTTTGTAATGCCTTAAAGCATTTTGGTTTTGTGCACCATAGAGGTTTTCTAATTACTGGTTGACATGCCATTGTGTCGGGATTGTTGATTTTGTCCTTTAGCTTGTAGGCATCGACTTTCTTGTGTCAGGCGAGTAGGCTATTGTTTTCCTATTGATTATCACATGTTTCATCCGGTTGCATGATGTGCTAGTATGTTGGGTTGTAGTTGTCTGTCGCCTGAATGTGTAAGTTGTGTTCTTCGTCAATTCATGTTTTTTTAACTTTTGTCGTTGTTGCCATCCTGCTTAAAAAAAAAATTCACTTACTTGCATCACTTGTAGTCATAACGACGTGGTTGTTACATATGGTATCAAAGTGGGTTAAACCCTATGACTGTGGATCATTAGGATTTCCACTGCACTAAACCCTTGAGTATTAACCTAGCGCTAATTAAAACCTTAACGTATCCATGCAGTGATATCGATTAGAGGATGTCACATAGGTTCACATCGTGATGTCGTGGAAGGATGTGTGATGCCTCCAGAGATGACCCCATCGTCGGATTATAAACCCCAAGGGGAAGAAGAAGTCCTTGGGTTGGATTCAATTCTTGTAAGGGATGATGATTATCTGACAAGGTCCTTCCAGAGATTGTCAGAGGCCTTGTTTCACCATCTCTACTGAGATGAGACTAAGGAGTCTATACCCCTGAGGGTCCACAACATGCCCATCTAGTACCGTTAGTATTCACTATGAACTTGAGAAGGTCAAATTTCCCAAGTTCTTTAGTTCCCCAGACGGTGCAGCCACCAAGGCATGGTGGCTGCACNCCAAGTTCTTTAGTTCCCCAGACGGTGCAGCCACCAAGGCATGGTGCGAGAATATGGCGATGTGCTTGTGCTTTGTGAATATACTTCCAACACGAAGGTCTGCATGGTGGTATTCAACTGAAGGGGAGCGCTCTTATATGGTGGAAGACACTCCTACTACATTTGAACATGGTCATCGAAGACGTGTCATGGGAATTGTTCGAGGAAGGATTCCAGTAGAGGTATCTTTCTAAGGAATTCATTGTGCGTCAGCTCAACAAGTTCAACACCTTGCGACAGGGAAACCACATGATGCCTGAGTACGAGGCCCATTTTTGGAGCTTTTGTGGTATCCTCCACACCAAATTACCAAGAAACATAAGGTCAACAAGTTCGTGTTGGGCCTTAATGTTAGAATTCAAATTCTACTTTGGGTACCAGAAATATTGGATCGAAGAAAGTGTGTTGGATTATGGGGAGCCACATTATCAGCATGACTGCCCAGAGGAGAGGAACAAAGCATATGGATCAATTGGACCCTCTATCGTGGGAGATTTGGGCAAGTCCCATCAGATTCATCCAGCAATGAATAACCGCTAGGTAGAGCACCAATCGACTATGCTCAAGACGTCAGGTACTGTCGCTGACTAGACCCTTAGTATTTTGATAGATCTTGGTGCTACCAAGAGTTTCATTTCTGGTGCAACACAAAAAAGGATTAAGGTAAAGGTAGTTGAACATGATGAGTTTATATTTTTATAAATGGCTTCTGGAGCCAAACAAAAGGTTGGAGGGCAGGTTACAGCCTATAGCCTTAACCTGGGAGATTTTGTCACCAAGGCCAACCTGTACGTCACGATCTTAGGATCTTATGACATCGTGATCACTATGGACTGGTTGGAATCGCAGGAGGTGATACTCAAATGTAATATGAAACGGTTGATATTCTTCGATGATGAGGGACCAGGACATGTGATTGTAGGTCAAAACTAGGGAGTTTTCCTCAGGTTCATCTCTTCCTTGTAGCTACGGAAAATCTTGCACAATGGATGTAAGATTTATGTGATCCTTGCGTTAAACAAGAAGAGAGTAGCAGAAGGTATAGAACACCTTCCTTTGGTCAGAGATTTTCCATATGTCTTCCTAGAAAAGTTACTTGGGATGTCGCCGAAGAGGGAATTGGAATTTACCATAGACCTAAAATCGAGGACTGAACCGATAGCAAGAACGCCTTATCGGATGTCGACCCCAGAGTTATAGGAGTTGAGAATGAAACTGAAGGAGTTGTTGGACCCAGGAATTATAGGTCCAAGTGTGTAATCGTGCGGTGCACCCGTAATTTTCATACAAAATAAGGATGGGTCATGCAGACTCTGCATTAACTATCGTCAATTGAACAAGGAAAGATCAAGAATCAATATCCATTGCCAAGGATTGATGATCGTTTTGATCAAATGAAGGGTGCGATGATGTTTTCAAAGATCGAATTGAGATTAGGGTATCACCAGTTACGGATCAAGGAGTACGAAGTCCCTAAGATCTCCTTTAAGATTAGGTTTGGACATTATGATTTTACTTTTTTACTGTTTGGACTGACGAATGCCTTAGGGGTATTTATGAGTTTGATGAACATATTTTTTCGTGAGTAATTGGACAAGTTCGTCCAAGTATTCATTGATGATATTTTGATTTACTCTCGGATGATGGAGGAGCATGACGAGCACTTGCGCTTGGTACTACAGTGTCTGTGAAAGAGCGAATTGTGTGGGAAATTGTCTAAATGCTCATTTTATCAATCAAAGATTCACTACATAGGGCATGTCATCTCCGACGAAGGTATTGCCATCGATGCAACAAAGGTTGAGGCTATTATGGAATGGCCTGCGCTGACAAATGTCCCTGAAGTGCATAGCTTCATGGGTTTAGTAGGATATTACTGACGATTCATAGAGATTTTTTCGAAGATAGAAAATTCGATAACAGAATTGGAAAAGAAGAACAAGAACTTGTTTAGACCGATAAATGCACGCAAGCATTTCAGAGGCTCAAGGAGTTGTTGCCAACAACACCGATACTAAAGGTCCCTAACATGGATGCAAACTTCTTGGTATGCATTGACGCATCTAAGGAAGTCTTAGGTAGATTCTTGATGCAATATGGTCGAGTGATCGCTTACATCTCAAGGAAGTTGAGAAGTTATGAGGAGTACTATGTGATGCACGATTTGGAGTTGTTATCCATTGTTTATGCCCTAAGGGTTTGGAGACACTACCTTATTGGATGAAAATTCGAATTAAAAATGGACCACTGTGAACTACAACACATCTCTACGTAAAGTGACTTGAACGTGTGACAACGAAGTTGGTCGAAATTACTTAGCGAGTACGATTTCAAGATTACTTACATAAAGGGAACAATGAAGAGAGTGGATGATGTGTTGAGTCGGAGACCACACATATTTTCGGTGATGCCTCTTTAGACGAGTCTACGTTAAAATATTCTAACTTTACAGTGTGACAATGACTGGTACAAATAGGTCAAGGATATTCTCAGACAAAACACCATGATGGTACCAATATTTGTTGGATTTTCATTGGACGACGATGGATTATTTAGATTTAAAAATCAAATTTACATACCACTGAACAACAAGCTGAGGACTTTGATCCTAAACGAAGCTCACAAAGCAGTGTACATGGCTCAGCCGGGAGTCATGAAGATGGGGACAGACCTTAAACCCTTATTCTTCTGGAAAGGAATGAAGGAATACATAGTCAACTACGTGGCCAAATGTCTAGGATGTCAGCAGGTGAAGGATGAACATAGACATCCAACACGATTGATCAAGTTAGGGAGTGGAATATACATCTGGTTAGATGTTATGATGATTGATTATTATTAATGACATGATTCATTGATGATGCAAGCGGACAATAACTTTCCGACCAGACTCACATGTGGAGTAGAGGGGTCACGCATGACAACCAGAGACTTTGAAGGAGAGGTGTGGATAGCAGCCCTGCAACAACCTACTAACACTCCTGTCATGGCTCAAACTATAGGTTAACAATTACCTAGTTCAAGAAGACCCACGATGCCGTGAGGGAAGACTACGACAGTCACTCATGATGATTCTAAGGGGTGCGCAAAACGATAGGTGCCTTATTCCTTAGAGGCCCTTAGTCTCCCACAAGATCACCTGGCGGAGTATTGACTCCAGGGGTTGTTGATGTCTACCAAGTCAGTCAAGAGGCGAGTGGCACCCTTAGAGCACGTAGTGCATCCTGAAGGGCATGTCGCACAAGGAAAACATAAAGAGGTGAGTGGCACCCTTTGAGCAAGTAGTGCATCCTAAAGGGAACGTCGCACAAGGAAAATGGAAAGAGGCGAGTGGCACCCTTGGAGCACATAGTGCATCCTAAAGGGAACACTGCATGAGGAAAAAAGAAAGAGGTGAGTGGAACCCTTGGAGCACCTAGTGCGGCCTGAAGGGCACATTACGTTTTTAATTAGTAAGTTTATAAACCTAGATGGCCTTAAAATGAACGATGTGATAAGTAAGATTTAAAAACAATTTCCCTAATAAAAATGTCGCCCAACCTAGTGAAATTAAAATCTAGGTCTATGTAACACTTGTGGTAAAAAAAAAATAATGATCATAATTAAACATATAACAAGAAGGGGGTAAGAAATTCAATTAAATTATTAAAATCAAATTACAATAGGGGATTAAAATTTTAAAAGGGAAATGATTGTTTTATCTACATATGCTAATTTAATTTTTAAAGGAAAGGGGTAAATGGATGTCTTTCTACACTTGCTAATATGAGTTTTAGTTAAAAAGACAAACGAGGGAAACTTAAAAGAAATAGGAAACTAAAGGAAAAAGGAGAAACATAAACAAAAAGGGAAACGTAAGGAAAAAGATGAATGTCTAACTTAGTAATGAATATTTCCTTTAAGAACTTTCTAATTATGAACTCAACTAGGAATTTAGTAAAGGCGTAAGTCATTTAAGATGTGTAAGGGAATATTGGGACACCATGGAGCATTTTTAGGAATGATTTTAGGTGGGTGAGGGAAATAGGAGTAATTAAATAATTAATGAAATTAATTTCTGGTGCAACTAGGGGGATGGGTGACATGTGTACGAGGAAGGTTTTTTCTGATTAAATTAATCAAAAAGAAATTAAATGAGAATTTGGGAAAGAAATCACTTAAAAAATCTATAAAAAAGGATGGAGGAGGAGGAGTATGGATATGATATTTATGCGTAACATTATGCTGCTAAATTTTTGTCTTGATTGAACTTATTTT
>JASDQU010108142.1:35908-51684 GCA_032191745.1 Picea mariana | reverse complement strand
GGGACAAAGGGGAAAGGGGAGGGGGAGAGAGACAGAGAGAGAGAAGGAGGGAAGTAGGTGGGAAGAGAGAGCGAGGGGAGAGGGAGGGAGGGAGGGAGGGAGAGAGAGGGAGGGAGGGACAAATTTGAAGAGGGGGGAGAGAGAGAGGGAGTGTGTGTGAGAGTTTGAGGCATGAAAATGTAAGGTCTAGGTCTAGGTATAGGTATTGACATGGCTTTCCATGTCTAGTTCAAGGAAATGTGTTTCTTTACCATTCCTTACTTTGCAATTTATCAAAATTTCTCTTCTGTGAGAGTGTGAGAGGGAGAGAGAGGAATACAAAGAGGGGTGTTAGAGAGTGAGTGTGTTAGAGTGTGGAAGGGAGAGAGAGGAATACATAGAGGGGTTATAGAAAGAGTGTGTGTGAGATTGTGGGAGGGAGAGAGAGAAAGGAATAGAAGGACAACAAAGAGAGTGTGTGAGAGGGAGAGATAGGAAGACACAGTGGGGGGAAGAGAGAGAAGTTAATGTAGGAGAGAGGGGAATATGTAGGAGAGATAGAGGAGAGATAGTGGGAGGGAGGAGGAGAGAGAGGGAGGAGGGGTAAGAGAGAGACCGTCAGAGGTGGAGAGAGTAGGACAATGAGGAGGGCAGGGATGATTTTAAGGATGAAAAATTATTTTAAAATGTAGAAACCTTGGCGAATATTACTAATCCTTCATATGAAAACTATAAATGTTTGGAGATATTTTTTTTTAAATATTAAAATTTCTAAGAATTTTATATAATTTGTATAAACTTTTGGCGATTTTTAAGGTAAAATAATTTTATCCTATAGAATTTGGGTGAATCATTTTTAGAATAGCGAATCTTGTTTTTGGAAAAACCATGAGAAATTAGCCCATGAGAAAAATTTAGTCCCTAAAATCATCCCTGGAGGAGGCGTAGATGTAAGGGAGAGAGAGAGAAAGGGAGAGAGAGAGAGAGGGGGGCAGGATTGGAAAATAAAAAATATCTTCTAGGAGCGTGTGTGTGCTCTTATGAACACATGCACATTATTATAGCATGTGAGTGTTCCTAGAGCATATGCACACTCTTAAGAATGTGTGTGTGTTCTTTTGAATTCAAATTGTTTTGGGTGGGATTGACAATGTGTATGCTAACTTGGTTTCCTCAGATCTAAGTTTGAGATGACAAACCTAGTGGTTTGATCTGCAAATTGATAAAAACCTCCATTTTTGTGAATACCTCTCTATATCTCTATCATCGACATTATTTTTCTATAGGCTAAACAATTCATTCGTTGAAAAACTAAAGACATAAATAATGTCTATGCAGATTCCAAATATATAGTTTTTTTTTTTAAATTAATATTGTTTACTATTTTTAATCTATTTTTGTCTTTGCATATATAAAAATCATAGAATACATACCTCTCTTCTGCTATAACTTTTTTTCATCTTAAATATTTATCGAATGAGTTATATGCCACACTAGAGGATACCAATATCTATGATCTAAAAACAAAAAATAAATTGTTTTGATCGTGTTAAGACCCTCTTAGACTGCAAGAAAAAAGTGTTGGATTATTCACTAATACTGAGAGGGGTGTTGAATCAATATTATGCACCTTTAACCACTTTTAATCAAAATATGTAATAAATTAAAATATCAACAATTTATGACTTATGATTTCATTCAAGATGCCATAAACATATAAACACAAATACACAATACATAATAATTTTACGTGGAAACCAAAATGGGAGAAAACCACATAATGTTTTATTATATATAAGAAGATTACATTAATAGGAAGCACCAAGTTCGAAACATCTCCAACACTAACTAGACAGAGATACCAAACACCTATTTATAGGCTCCAACTTGAACTAAGTTACTTCCTAAATACTCCAGCTTCTACTAGAAGGAAGCTCCAACCCCAATTCCTTACCCCTTCCTTCCTCCCTTTAATATAAATGATAGAATCAACCTGTCATTGTTACTGTGTAACATCCCACTCTTGTGTGCACTGAGTGAACTTATCCTTGAGGACACTTTCTTGCAAGTGATACTGATTATTATACTATCAGTCATTCAATTATGATTATGAGACGTTATGGAATGACGATATGTTATTTTGTTGTATTCACATAGACAAGTGTTATTGACTAGGTTCTCCTGAGTGTGCAAGACTTTGGAGCTCGAGAATGTAGAGGCATCGATGAAACCCCTTGGACTCTGGATCGAGTCAGTGAGTGGAATATTGGGTTTTGATTGTTGTTGATATGACATATGTACATTTGATTAGATGTTATGATGATTGATTATTATTGCTCACATGATTCGTTGGTGATGCAGGTTGATGATAGCTTTCTGACCAGAATCACAGGTGGAGTAGAGGGGTAATGCACAACAACCAGAGACTTTGAGGGAGAGGTGTGGACATCAGCCCTGCCAGAGCCTACTAGCACTCCCACCATGGATCAAACTATAGGTTAACGATTACCTAGTTTGAGAATACCCACGACGCTATGAGGGAAGATTGTGATAGTCTCTCACAATGATTCTAAGGGGTACACAATAAGGAATGGGCCTTATTCCCTAGAGGCCTCTAGTCTCCCACAAGATCACGGGGCGGAGTATTTACTCTAGGGTTTTTTTATGTCTATCAAGTCAGTCAAGAGGTGAGTGGCACCCTTGGAGCACGTAGTGCATCCTGTAGGGCACGTCACGCAAGGAAAACAAAAAGAGGTGAGTGACACCCTTGGAGCACGTAGTGAATCCTAAAGGGAATTTCGCGCAAGGAAAATGGAAAGAGGTGAGCGGGACCCTTGGAGCATGTAGTGCTTCTTGAAGGGCACATCACGCTAGGAAAAAAAGAGAGGCGAGTGGCACCCTTGGAGTACCTAGTGCGTCCTGAAGGGAACATCCCGTTTTTAACTGGTAAGTGAAAAAAACTAGACGGCCTTAAAATGAATGATGTGATAAGTAAAATTTAAAAACAAATTTCCTAATAAGACTGTTTCCCAGCCTAGTGAAATTAAAATCTAGGTCTAAGTAACACATGTGGTCAAAAATAATAATAATAGTCATAATTAGACATATAACGAGAAGGGGATAAGAAATTCAATTAAATTATTAAAATCAAGTTACAATGGGGGATTAAAATTTTAAAAGGGAAATGATTTTTTTATCTACATATGCTAATTTAATTTTTAAAGGAAAGGGGTAAATGGTTGTCTTTCTACACTTGCTAATTTGAGTTTTAGTTAAAAATGGAAACTACATAAACTTAAAAGAAGTAGGAAACTAAAGGAAAAAGGGGAAACATAAATAAAAAGGGAAACGTAAGGAAAAAGATGAATGTCTAACTTAGTAAGGAATCTTGCCTTTAAAAACTTTCTAATTATGAACTCAACTAGGAATTTAGTAAAGGCATAAGTCATTTAAGATGTGTAAGGGAATATTGGGACACCAAGGAGCGTTTTTAGGAATGATTTTAGGTGGGTGAGGGAAATAGGAATAATTAAATAATTAATGAAATTAATTTCTGGTGCAACTAGGGGGATGGGTGACATGTGTACATGGGAGGTTTTTTCTCATTAAATTAATGAAAAAGAAATTAAATGAGAATTTGGGAAAGAAATCACTTAAAAACTCTATAAAAACGATGGAGGAGCAGAAGTATGGATATGATATTTATGTGTAATGTTATGCTGTTGAATTTTTTTCTTGACAAAACGTATCTTGTAGGAATTGGGATACCCAGCTCAGTAATGAGTGGTAGCTCGACCTTGCGAGGTGAGCTGGGTGCTAGTTGTTCTTTGGTATAGTGTGTGTGGCCCCTTTACGGCTCTGGGGGCTCCAGGGGAAGAAGAGTATCCCTAGAGTTGGCTGGGAGGTACTGGTGAGGTCACATCGGTTGGAAAGACGAAGCTGGATGGAGTGCGTGGGACAGGAACTACTGAATTGTGTTTGGCTAAGATATGCTAGTTAATTATTACTTGCAATAAATTTAAATATATTCATGTTATTTCTCTATCCTCATTTAAGATTTCATTTCCATGCATTGCCTTGCACCTGCTTTCCTTTGGTATTGTAATTCCCTTGCTTTTTGTTTTCTGAATGGATTTACTTTAGCGAACCCAACTTCTGATTTCATTGACTTATCTATGTGGGTTTTATTGATTATTATGAAGAGATTGTTATTTATCTTTAGCCCTTATCCTTAGGTCATCATTCCATTCCTGAGCAGTCGGCTAGGAGCCGAATTGACGGTCATCACTTCGGTGTTTAAATACCTATAGATTCTAATTCCCTGCTTTTCTGTGCATGGATGATGGGCGAATGACAATTTTTTCCCAATGGTCTACCCCTTACTTATCTCTGTGTTGATTGATTCATGGCTGAATGATTTTTCTTGCACCTTATTGTGGTTTAGTATCTCTGCATATTTTTTATCATTTCTCTCTACGAACAACTTAATACTCTCTACATTTTTAATATCACCTTTGCGTTTTTGGATGGCATTTTATTCTCTGCGATTTTAATGACAGTTTCCATCTCTTTGATTCGTAAAATATCAGCATTATTAATATGTGAATGACAACTTTTTAATGTATATATTGACTATGTTTTTACACTTGAAAGAAAGTAAATTTATGCCTTAGATAACAACAAGAAATTTACCTTGACTGCCTGCGTATTTGTTGTGTAAATGGGGGCGTTTTTAATGTGTAATGGTAGCATTTTTTTTTTCCTTGTGTAATGGTTGAGAGTTATTTCTCTTATTGACTCTGAATCTACTCTGTAGTTTTAATACCCATTGTCTATGAATTTACTCTGTGATTTATTACACAGTGACAATGAATTCACTCTACGATCATACATTTAATTGACGACAACTTCTTTTGTGGATAGACAACATTATCATAGTTTTAGGGGCAGCGATTTAATAAACTATGTTCTTAGCACTTATTTAGACTACGTTCCAAATATATATAGGTTGTGTTTTTAACTTATATCTATATTGCATTTTAATACATTGACAACTCTTGGATATGTATCAAATGGTTAGTTAGACGACTGTCACATATACTCATTAAACTTGGGAATGGATAGTAAAATTAGAAATTGTATGACAACGTTTTTTTTATTTTTTAACTATTTGTGACTGTAATTTGAATTTATTTATTGACAGTTAACGATTGTATGAAAGCGTTCTTTTTACCTATTTTGGATACTGCGATTGAACCTTAAGACAATGTTTTTTTTCTTTGCCCAATGATTCCATCTTTTAAATCATTTTTTCATGGTTTTCATGTACCTGCGTTTTCATGGTTTCCTGTACCTGCATTTTCATGGATGTTGTACTTGCGTTTTCTGTGCTTTATATAGCAGTCCCATGATGGCAGGTTATATAGAAAACTCATATAGCAAGTTATGATGGGAATTACTGAAATTTTGAGTTTAATTTTCACTTTGAATTATAATTCAACAATGATATAATTACTCAGCAATGTCAGTAATACTTACATAGTGATTTATTAATGTTTACGACAAATTATTTAATTATAGTGAGGATAATTGTATGACTGTGTTTATGACAGTGAAACTTAATTGTATGATGGCATTTTTTTATATGTATTTAAGTATAGCGAAGTTAATATAATTATATCAGTTCAGGATAGCGAATTATTATACTTATTCCAGTTTAAATAGATAAATTTTATATTGGTTCAGTTGAAGGATAGTGATGAATAGCCAAATAATATATGCCTGTGTTTCAATATATTTTTCCGGACTGTGTTTCCATATATAGGTCTGTGTTTCAATAAATATATATGCCTGCGTTTCCATATTGTTGAAAATGATATGCACAATGAATTTGTAATTCTCTTTGCCAACATCCATCCTTCTTAGCAATTAATTTTCTCTTTAATATGCATTTATTAGAGAATGATCTATTTACTTTTGTGTTTTGATTTGCAAACGAAATAGCACTTATATAAGACATCGATTGAATAATCTAACTAATAGTGAATTGAAACATAGAATAGATTTTGATTTAGTATTTATATAGAGGGTGCATTGAAGTATATATATACAACGAATACATAGGTTGAATCACAACAAATTATCTAAACAAGATTATATATATGATTAATCCCTTACTTAGACAACAAATTATTGTTATTTCTTTGTCATGTCCTTTATATTGTTAATTCTTTATTAATGGACGATGATCACTTGGTTGATGACAGTTAGCACATGGATTTATTGATTGATATCTTGCTAATAGATAGCACATGGTTAGGCAACATTAATGGTCGTGATTCTATAGCTGGACATGGTTGGACAACATTAATAGCACATGATTTATTAATGGACCAAAATATTATTTTGGGACAGTAATATCATTGTTGGATATAATAGTTCATAGTTATGATAACATTTATTTTAATAGTAACATTCATAATAGTTCACCCATTCACACTTAGACATCATGATTAACAGATAATGGTTTATTGTTTGTTGGAAAAGTTGTTTAATAGATTGCACAATTTAATTTGAGTGATGTCATATTGGGCCTTGTTGACTTGTTGCTTGGGGATGTGGGTGCAGTCTTCTTGTCAGTTAATTCAGTCTCCTAGTGCATTGGAATTCTTGGGTTTTTGGTCTAGATATGTTGTGTTGCGTCGGGGTTACTCTCACGCCTATCACCTAGTAATGACATGATTCCTAATGAGGATCATTGCGCGCCCTAATGAATAGAGGTGAATGATAGCCTAGCCTGAGTCTGTGCTTTCCGATGTGGTATTTGTTCATTGTAATTGATGTGGGCACTTGATTTGTAATGCTTTAAAGCATTTTGGTTTTGTTCACCATAGATGTTTTCTAATTACTGGTCGACATGCCATTGTGTCAGGATTGTTGATTTTGTCCTTTAGCTTGTAGGCAATGACTTCCTTGTGTCGAGCGGGTAGGCTATTGTTTGCCTATTTATTATCACATGTTTTGTTCGGTTTCATGATGTGCTAGTATGTTGGGTTGTAGTTGTGTTTCGCCTGAATGTGTAAGTTGTGTTCTTCATCAATTCATGTTTTTTAACTTTTGTCATTGTTGCCATCCTGCTTAAAAAAAAATTCACTTGCTTGCGTTGCTTGTAGTCATAATGATGTGGTCATTACATATGGTATCAAAGCGGGTTAAACCCTGTGACTGTGGATCACCATGATTTCCACTGCAGTAAACCCTTGAGTATTAACCTAGCGCTAATTAAAACCTTAACGTATCCATGTGATGATCTCGATTAGAGGATGCCACATAGGTTCACGTTGTGACATTGTGGAAGGATGTGTGATGCCTCCAGAGGTGACCCCATCATCGGATTCTAACCCCCAAGGGAAGAAGAAGTCCTTGGGTTGGATTAAATTGTTGTAAGGGATGATGATTGTCTGACAAGGTCCTTCTAGAGATTGTCATAGGCCTTGATTCACCATCTCTACTGAGACGAGGCCAAGGCACCTATACCCCTAAGGGACCATGGCATGCCCATCCAGTACCATTATTATTCACTGCAAACTCGAGAAGGTCAAATTTTCCGAGTTCTTTAGTTCCTTGGACGACGCAGCCACCAAGGCATAGTGGGAGAATATGGCGATGTGCTTGTGCTTCACAAATATACTTCCAACATGAAGGTCTGCATGGTGGTATTCAACTGAAGGGGAGCACTCTTCTATGGTGGAAGACACTCCTACTGCATTTGAACATGGTCATCGAAGACGTGTCATGGGAACTGTTTGAGGAACGATTCCAATAGAGGTATCTTTTTGAGGAATTCATTGCACGTCAGCTCAATGAGTTCAACACCTTGGGAGGCAACCGCATGATGCCTGAGTACGAGGCCCATTTTTTGAGATTTTTTGGTATCCTCTGCACCAAATTACCAAGAAACTTATGGTCAACAAGTTCGTGTTGGGCCTTAATGTTAGAATTCAAATTCTACTTCGGGTGCCAGAAATATTGAACCGAAGAAAGTGTGTTGGATTATGGGGAGCCACATTATCAGCGTGACTACCTAGAGGAGAGGGAAAAAGACTCTGGATCAGTTGGACCCACTACCGTGGGAGATTTGGGCAAGGTCCATCACATTTATGCAACAATGAATAACCACCAGGCAAAGCACCAATCGACTGTGTTCGAGACGTCAGGTACTATCTCTGACCAAACCCTTAGTATTTTGATAGATCTCGGTGCTACCAAGAGTTTCATTTTTGGTGCAGCACTAAAAAGGATTAAGGTAAAGGTAGTTAAACATGATGAGTTTATATTTTTATAAATGTCTTCTGGAGCCAAACAAAAGGTTGGAGGGAAGGTTACGGGCTATAGCCTTAACCTAGGAGATTTTGTCACCAGGGCGAACCTGTACGACACGATATTAGGATCTTATGACGTCGTGATCACTATGGACTGGTTGGAATCACATGAGGTGATACTCAAATGTAAGACAAAATGATTGAGATTCTTCGATGATGAGGGATTGAGATGTGTGATTGTAGGTCGGAACTAGGGAGTTTCCCTCAAGTTCATCTCTTCCTTGCAGCTATGGAAGAGCTTGCATAATGGATGTAATATTTATGTGACCCTTGCGTTAAACAAGAAGAGAGTAACGAAAGGTATCGAACACCTTCCTTTGGTGAGAGAGTTTGCAGATGTCTTCCTAGAGAAGTTACTTGGGATGTCACCAGAGAGGGAATTGGAATTTACCATAGACCTAAAATTGAGGACTGAACCGATAGCAAGAATGCCTTATCGGATGTCGACCCTGGAGTTACAGGAGTTGAGAATGAAACTGAAGGAGTTGTTGGACCTAGTACTTACAGGTCCAAGTGTGTGACCGTGTGGTGCACCCGTTATTTTCATACAAAATAAGGATGGGTCATAAAGACTCTGCATTAACTATCGTCAATTGAACAAGGAAACGATCAAGAATCAGTATCCGTTGCCAAGGATTGATTATCGGTTTGATCAGATGAAGGGTGTGACGATGTTTTCAAAGATCAAATTGAGATCAGGGTATCACTAGTTATGGATCAAGGAGTATGAAGTCCCTAATATCTCCTTTAAGACGAGGTTTGGACATTACGATTTTACTTTTTTACCATTTGGACCGATGAATGCCTTAGGGGTATTTATGAGTTTGATGAATGGAGTTTTTCGTGAGTACTTGGACAAGTTCATCCAAGTATTCATTGACGATATTTTGATTTACTCTTGGATGATGGAGGAGCATGATGAGCACTTGCGCTTGGTACTAGAGTGTCTGCGAGAGAGAAAATTGTATGGGAAATTGTCTAACTGCTCGTTTTATCAATCAAAGATTCACTACTTAGGGCATGTCATCTTTGACAAAGGTATTTCCATCGATCCAACAAAGGTTGAGGCTATTATGGAATGGCCTGCACTGACAAATGTCCCCGAAGTGCATAGCTTCATGGGTTTAGTAGGATATTACTGACGATTCATAGAGGGTTTTTCGAAGATAGAAAATTCGATAACAGAATTGTAGAAGAAGAAAAAGAACTTGTTTAGACCAATAAATGCACACAATCATTTTAGAGGCTCAAGGAGTTGTTAACAACAACACCAATACTAAAGGTCCCTGACATGGATGCAGACTTCTTGGTATGCACTGACGCATCTAAGGAAGGCTTAGGCAGATTCTTGATGCAATACGATCGAGTGATCGCTTACATCTCAAGGAAGTTGAGAAGTTATGAGGAGAACTATGCGACACACAATTTGGAGTTGTTTTCCATTGTTTATGCCCTAAGAGTTTGGAGACACTACCTTATTGGATGAAAATTCGAACTAAAAATGGACCACTGTGGACTACAACACATCTCTACGTAAAGCAACTTGAATGCGCGACAACGAAGTTGGTCGAAATTACTTAGCGAGTACGATTTCGAGATTACTTACATAAAGGGAACAATGAAGAGAGTGGATGATGTGTTGATTCGGATACCACACATATTTTTGGTGATTCCTCTTCAGAATAATCTATGTGAAAAGATTCTAACTTTACAGCGTGACGATGATTGGTACAAATAGGTCAAGGATTTTATCAGACAAAACACCATGATGGTACCAAGATTTGTTGGGTTTTCATTGGAAGATGTTGGATTATTTAGATTTAACAATCGAATTTATGTACCACTGAACAACAAGTTGAGGAGTTTGATCCTAAATGAGGCTCACGAAGTAGTGCACATGGCTCACTCGGGAGTCACAAAGATGAGGACAAATCTTAAACCCTTATTCTTCTAGAAAGGAATGAAGGCAGACATAGTCAACTACGTGGCCAAATGTCTAGGATGTCAGTAGGTGAAGGTTGAACATAGACATCCAACATGATTATTACGGCCACACGTTATTCCAGAATCGAAATGTCAGGTCATTTCGATGGATTTCATTGTGGGATTGCCACTGACGAAAAGGAGACACAAATCAAATTTTGTGGTAGTCGACACTTTGACGAAGATTTCCTATTTTATTCTTATGTGTACAGTGTATCAGGCACCTGACATAGCTAGAGTTTTCATCAGTGATATTGTGAGGCTACATGGCATGCCTCAGAGGATTATATCTGATCGAGGATCAGTGTTTACAGGATGATTTTGGACTAGTTTCCAAGAGGCCTTGGGAACACAACTTACCTTTACTACGATGTATCACCCGGAGACAGACGAGAAGACCGAACGAACAAACCAAATATTGGACAACATTTTGCACATGTACATGATGGACCAACAAAAGCATTGAGAGGGATTCTTGACACTGGTAGAATTTTCAATAACAACAGTTATCAAAGCACCATTAATATGGCACCCTTTGAGTTTCTTTACAAGCAACCGTGTTAGACGCCTTGAGTTGGGATCTGCTTGAGGATAGGATCCTAGTAGGACCAAAAGCGATCCAATAAATGGAAGATCAAATGAAAACTATAAGAAAAAGGTTCAAGGAAGTGCAAGATTGGCAGAAGAGTTATGTGAATGCGCACTGTGTCGACCATAGTTACAAAGTTGGCGATCGAGTCTTCTTGTGGGTAAAACCACATAAGAGTTCGATAAAGTTTGGAAATGGTTCTAAACTCTCTCCTAGGTTCATGGTACCTTTCTCGATTGTGGAGAAGAAGGGGTCCGTGACCTATTGACTAGCCTTGCATGATTCTTTGAGGCGTATGCACGATGTTTTTCATGTATTTATTTGAGACATTATATTAGTGACCCTACACGTTTTATTGACATGAGTTCCTTGTAGGTGTTAGACGAGGGTATGCTCATGGAAAAGATGACCCATATTTGGGACCATCACATTCGACATCTATGACATTGAAGTATATATTACGTCAAGGTCCAGTGGGACAACTATAATCTACACTCAACGACCTGGGATGGCTCATATGATATACGCCAACAGTTTCCATTTTTGTTTGATAAATAAACTTATGATAGTGTGATACACTTTATTTCGGAATTTATATACTGTGAAACTTTGGGATGAATTTTAAACTAAGAGCGGGTGTATGTAACATCCCACTCTTGCACGGACTGAGAGAACTTATCCTTGAGGACACTTTCTTTCAAGTGATCCAAATTATTATACTATCAGTCGTTCAATTATGATTATGAGACATTATGGATTGATAATATGTTATTTTGTTGTATTCACATAGATAGGTGTTACTGAATAGGTTCTCCTCAGTGTGCAGGAATTTGGACCGCGAGGAGGCAAAGGCATCGATGAAACCCCTTGGACTCTCGATCAAGTCAGGGAGTGGAATATTGGGTTTTGATTGTTGTTGATACTACATATGTACATCTGATTAGATGTTATGATGATTGATTATTATTGATGACATGATTCATTGATGATGTAAGCTGATGATAGCTTGTCGACCAGACTCACATGTGGAGTAGAGAGGTCACGCACGACAACCAGAGACTTTGAAGGAGAGGTGTGGATAACAGCCCTACACCAACCTACTAGCACTCATGTCGTGGCTCGAACTATAGGTTAACAATTACCTAGTTCAAGAAGACCCACGATGTCGTGAGGGAAGACTACGAAAATCACTCACGATGGTTCTATGGGGTGCACAAAAAGGTAGGTTCCTTATTCCTTAAAGGCCCTTAGTCTCCCACAAGATCACCTGCCAGAGTATTGACTCCAGGGGTTGTTGATGTCTACCAAGTCAGTCAAGAGGTGAGTGGCACCCTTGGAGCACGTAGTGCATCCTGAAGGGCATGTCGCGCAAGGAAAACAGAAAGAGGTGAGTGGCACCCTTGGAGAACGTAGTGCGTCCTAAAGGGAACGTTGCGTAAGGAAAATGGAAAGATGCGAGTGGCACCCTTGGAGCACGTAGTGCATCCTAAAGGGAACACTGCATGAGGAAAACAAAAAGAGGCGAGTGGAACCCTTGGAGCACCTAGTGCGGCCTGAAGGGCACATTGCATTTTTAACTAGTAAGTTTATAAACCTAGATGTCCTTAAAACGAACAATGTGATAAGTAAGATTTAAAAACAATTTCCCTAATAAAAATGTCGCTCAACCTAGTGAAATTAAAATCTAGGTCTATGTAACACTTGTGGTAAAAAAAAAATAATGATCATAATTAAACATATAACAAGAAGGGGGTAAGAAATTCAATTAAATTATTAAAATCAAATTGCAATAGAGGATTAAAATTTTAAAAGGGAAATGATTGCTTTATCTACATATGCTAATTTAATTTTTAAAGGAAAGGGGTAAATGGTTGTCTTTCTACAATTGCTAATTTGAGTTTTAGTTAAAAAGGGAAAAGAGGGAAACTTAAAAGAAATAGGAAACTAAAAGAAAAAGGAGAAATGTAAACAAAAAGGGAAACGTAAGAAAAAAGATAAATGTCTAACTTAGTAAGGAATATTTCATTTAAGAACTTTCTAATTATGAACTCAACTAGAAATTTAGTAAAGGCGTAAGTCATTTCAGATGTGTAAGGGAATATTGGGACAGCATGGAGTATTTTTAGGAATGATTTTAGGTGGGTGAGGGAAATAGGAATAATTAAATAATTAATGAAATTAATTTTTGGTGCAACTAGGGGGATGGGTGACATGTGTACGGGGAAGGTTTTTTCTGATTAAATTAATAAAAAAAAAATTAAATGAGAATTTGGGAAAGAAATCACTTAAAAAATCTATAAAAAAGGATGGAGGAGGAGGAGTATGGATCGGATATTTATGCGTAACATTATGTTGCTGAATTTTTGTCTTGAGTGAACTTATTTTGTGGGAGTTGGGATACCTAGCTTGGGTAACGAGTGGTAGCTCGACCTTGCAAGGCGAGATGGGTGCTAGATGTTCTCTAGTATAGTGTGTGTGGCCGCTTTTTGGCTCAAGCACTCAGGGGGAAGAAGAGTACACTAGCATTGCCTGGGAGGTATCGGTGAGGTCACATCGATCAACAAGCAGAAGCTAGATGGAGAACTTGGGACAAAAACTACTGAGCATCGTGTTTGGCTAAGGTACGCCGGTTAATTTTTACTTGCAATGAATTTAAATTTATTCATGTTATTTCTATGTGCTCGTTTAATATTTCATTTCCATGTGTTGTCTTGCACTTGCTTTCCTTCGGTATTGTAATTCCCTTGCTTTCTATTTTATGAATGGATTCCTTTGGTGAACCCAACTTATGATTTCATTGACTTATCTCTGTGGGTTTTATTGATTATTACGAAGTGATTATACTTTATCTTCAACCCTTATCCCTAGGTCATCAATCCATGCCTAAGCAGTCGGCTAGGAGCCAAATTGACAATCATCACTTCAGTGTTTAAATACCTATATATTCTAATGCCCTTCTTTTCTGTGCATGGATGATGAACAAAGGATAATTTTTTCCCAACTATCTACCCCTTACTTATCTCTGCATTGATTGATTCATAGTTGAATGATTGTCCTTGCACCTTCTTGTGGTTGAGTATCTCTGCGTATTGTTTATCATTTCTATCTATGACCAACTCAATACTCTCCGTGTTTTTAATATCACCTCTGCCTTTTTGGATGGCATTTTATTCTCTGCAATTTTAATGGCAGTGCCCAGCTCTTTGATTGGTAAAATCTCAGCATTATTAATATGTGAATGACAATGTTTTAATGTATATATTGACTATGTTTTTACACTTGAATGACAATAAATTTAGGCCTTGGATAACAACAAAAATTTTACCTTGACTGCCTGCGTATTTGCTATGTAAATTGGGGCATTTTTAATGTGTAAATGGTGGTGCACTTGTTGTGTAAATGGGGGCATTTTTAATGTGTAATGGTAGCGTTTTTTTTTTTTCCCTTGTGTAATGGTTGAGAGTTATTACTCTTATTGACTGCGAATTTACTCTGCAATTTTAATACACATTGACTATGAATTTACTCTACTATTTATTACATAGTGACCGTGAATTCACTCTGTGATCATACATTTAATTGACAACAACTTCTTTTGTGGATAGGCAACATTATCATAGTTTTAGGGGCATCAATTTAATACACTGCATTCTCAACACTTATTTAGACTAAGTTCTGCATATCTATAGGTTGTGTTTTCAACTTATATTTGGATTGTGTTTTGATACATTGACAACTCTTGGATATGTATCAAATGATTAGTTAGATGATAGTCACATATACTCATTAAATTTGGGAATGGACAACGAAATTAGCAATTGGATGACAATGTTTTTTTTTTTAACTATTTTTTACTATAATTTGAATTTATTTATTGACAGTTAACGATTGTATGACAACGCTCTTTTTGCATGTCTTTATGTATGTTTTGAGGGTTATATATTGGTAATTTTGGCATATTCTTGAGGCATATCTTGCAAGTGTTGGCACATGGTTTGAGGTACACCTTTGATACTTTGGTATATGTTTAAGGCATATCCTTGGTACATGGTTTGAAGCATATCATGGATATTTTGGCACATGCTTGAGGTTTATATTGGCACATGGTTTAATGCATATCGTTATGATTTTGAGCACATGATTTGTAGGATATTATTGGAGATATTGGAATAGTTTTTATGTGGTTATTGGGGTTCTATCAATATTAGTGAAAGTATGTAATGACCCCATCGTTACGACTACAAGGGACGCAAGCAAGTAAATTTTTTTTTGAAGCAGGACAACAACAATGACAAAAGTTAAACAACACGACTTGATGATGAACAGAACTTACACATTCAGGCAATAGACAACTATTACCCAGCGTACTAGAACATCATGCAACCAGATGAAACATGCGATAATCAATAGGCAAACAAATGACTACCCGCCCGACACAAGGAAGTCAATGCCTACAAGTTAAAGGACAAAATCAACAATCCCAACACAATGGAATGACGACCAGTAACTAGAAAACCTCTATGGCATGCAAAACCAAAATGCATTAAGTCATTACAAACCAAGTTCCCACATCAATTACAACAAACAAAGCCCACATCGCGAAGAACAGACTCTGGCCAAGATATCATTCACCTCTATTCAATAGGGTGCACAATGATCCCTTCATCAGGAATCATGTCATCACCAGGAGATAGGCATGACAGTGACCCCGACGCAACACAACATATGTAAACCATTCTTCAAATGTTATTTCCAAAAGGATTGATTTGAATGTAGATAATATCTGTGTGATAGATTTTTTGAAGAAGTTTGAGGAAAAAAATTATAAATACATGAAGCATTCA
>JASDQU010108141.1:124956-140416 GCA_032191745.1 Picea mariana | reverse complement strand
CATTCTCATTACAAATCCATAAGGTTAGAATAAAGAGGTTACAAAATGTCATGAGCATACAATCCTATCGATCACTTATTTTCAACTTACTTCATTTTGCAAATCTTACACCTTCATGTGTTATGTACCTATGAACACAATCTACACTCTCGAACTCTTCTCATCACCAAGCTCCTTGGTTTCCAAAAATATCATCATTCTTTCATATTCTTCTTCCTCGAGCATCCAATCACTCCAATGCCACTTCACTTCCTTTGGTTCAAAATCTCTTCACTTCTTTTTCCTCCTCTAGATCTTTGTTTTATTTCCTACAACCAACTACTTGTCTCCTTGAGACCAACACTCTCATGAAAGCCAACCCTATCTCCATCGCATTACATTGACTTATTATCCATGCTCCCAACTTTTGGACTTCCAATAATTCCAACTACTCGACCACAACCATTTACTTTCTCCCTTTCTTGGCTCGACCTCACTACCACATCAACACCTATTTAACTTCCTACACCTAACATCTTATCTTCCTCTAGTGCACATCTATCTATCTCTCTATGTGCACACTATTCTATATCTTATATCTCATTTGCATGCCATCATTCAACTTGCACCTCCAAACATGTATTTCATTTCATGCCCTCACTATATTAGTTATCTTTTGTGCTACTTCAAATGCACATATCTATTTGTTATTTCATTAAACTCAACTTACGAAAGAAATATTGTGCCTCTATGCACACATCATCATTGGCTTGCTCTATTAAAGCATTACCCTTACGCAATTTTTGGATCTATTGCTCTGAAATCCACATATTTCAACATCTAGTTTATTTGTCCACTTCACCAAATATTGTTTGTATTTTGTGCCTCAAATCTTAATTACCTTCTCCTCCAAAGATTTATTCATTAATGCATATAATTTCCTTGGAATTTGTTCCATTCGATATGGTTCAACAGTGTTCTCAACTTCCTTAGCTTCATCTTGGTCATAACCTAAAAAATCATAAATCTCCTTCACATTGACTATCAATAGTTTGTCTAGCTCCTCTCGCAATGTCACTTCATATGCAGTATCCCTTAACTTCCTCTTGATTATACATCATCCAATATTCCTCATAGTCATCTTATCATACCTTCCCTTCAAATAGATCTCTTTATTCAAACACACCACCACCAATTCATCTAAAAATATTTTGAATCTCTTTCTCATGTAAATGCGCCTCTTATGTAACCGTAATACACAAAATGGGGCATAGAACCCTATATTATGACTTTCTCCCTTAGGCACGAAGAAAATTTGACATCTCCCTATATAATTGTCAACTTCCTTCCTCAAGTTGTTCCAATGGTATGTTTTCTCACGCAAGCTTTCAGTCTTTATCTCTTCCAAAGTGACCCACCAATCCACCACCATGCAACTCTTTGATTAAACTCTCAAACAATGAAATTCAAGGTTACATAACCTCTTACCTTTGAATAGATATCCTCTTTGCAAGAAACAATTTAACTCCATGCTTCTATCTCATGCCACTACATTTATACTATGCTCTAGTGAAAACCCTATCATATGCATAAAATCCCTTTATCTTCTCTAATGCAAATAGTTCATTCGTCATCATACTCAAAATCAAATTTATCATGCTCAATGCATCATCTACCTTATTCTCTTTACTTGACTCATGTTTTAACGCAAACATATAACTATGAATATGTTTCACATTCAACTTAGCTTGGTGGTTAATAAATTGTCGGGCTTGATAATCTTTATACAATACAAACTCTTTTGGCATGAAGTAAAGTCTTTAATGATGTAATGCTTGTATAACAACACAAAAATCAAAATCATATGTGGAGCGTCTCTCCCTTGCCTCATTCAACTTCTCGTTGAAAAATGATACCATCTTCCCTTCCTAGCTCAAAATTGTTGGAAATATTGTTTTCATTGATGTCAAAGACAATGGGAGACCACAGATGTCCAAGACAATGATTGCAACATGGAGATTGTTGGAAATATTGTTTTTTGGATTTTTTATGCTCAGTTTGGATACCCTATCTTTGAAGGCCTTTTTACTCTGAAGACCTATATCAAATGGGAGCATATGATATACGGTTGAAAAGCTTATTCTGAGACCTTTCCAACAATATATGGCACTCCCTCCAACTCCATAGGAATAAGGAGATATGAAAGATTTTTTCATGTCAACTGAGCCAGAAAGTATAGGTCGACCCAACCAATTTTACAAGTCAGCCCCATAAGTGAACACATAAACACTACAAATACAGGATAGATGTGCACATTTGAAGAGAATCCAAGCAAGAAGAGCAAGTACAGGTGCGCAGAAGAGATCTAAGGTGTGCAAGACGAGCTGGGGAGTATTTTTTCAGGTCTAAAGATGCACAAGAGGAGTTTTCTTGGAGTTGTAAGGGTGCGCTATGAAGGACTAAGGTCTATGAAGTTGCAAAGTGCGTTGTTTTGAGAGTGTGATGTTGAAGTCTAGAATTATATTCTAGGAATGATGTTATGAGGTTTGATAAGGCATGAAGGCTAAATCTGACTAGGGTTTGAAGCTATGTCTAGGGTATGAAGCAAGGAGAGGTGTTCGAGCATGAAAGTTAAGAGTATGATGACGTTGTGAAATGCATGAAGTATGAAGCATGTAGTTGAAGTCAGAAGTACTCTATGTATGCATATATTAGATTGCTACCTATACAAATCTTATTTAGTTGGTGCTCAATTGAAGAGATTGGTGTCTCTAGTAGGTTGGCGCCTACACAATATCTTGCTAAGTTGGTGCTCAGCAGAAGAGATCGGTGTCTCTAGTAGGTTGGTGCCTACAAGCTTTTATAAAGATATTTTTTTGTGGTTTTCTCCCACAAGGGTTTCCAAATTAAACCCTATGTACTATGATTTGAGTTTACATGAATTTATTGTAATGAATGATTGATTAATACTCATTTAAAGTGAAAAGTATATTATATTGATTCACCCCCCAGTATAAGCATAAGTTCAACAAAAACTACTCCAATATCCACTCCACTCACATCAAATTCCACTTGAAATTCCTTTTCAAAATCTAGCAAGGCCAACACCAATGTATTTGTAGCCCTCTCCTTAAATATCTCAAAACTTGTATGATCTCGCACTCCACTGGAATCCTTGTGCCTCCATGCACTATATCATGGATGAGCAAATCCTACTAAATCCTCAAATAAACTTCTTGTAGAAATTAGTAAAGTCGTGGAGACTCCTTCCCTTCTACACATTGAAAGGTATTGACCACTCCATTGTAGCTCTCCAAATGTCAATCAACCAAAAACAATCTAAGATATAACAAGGGGCTAGGGTTTCACTATGCACTCCTTATCAAATGAAATGCACCCCTAGCATGGTGTAGACACTTTCAAAGAAACCGAAAAGCTAGCAATCATGCCTCATGCAATGATTAAATTATCATGGACTCCCCAATAATGAGCGACAAGCATCCATAGGGATCAAATCGCACAATATCTCAACCATGTACTCAACAAAATTGAAAGAAAAATTCCATTGCTTGGTTACAATCACCATATATCCTTTCTAAAGCCAAAATCTATCACAACCTTAGAACACTTACCCCTATATTTGCACTATCTCTAAAAATATTTTTCCTCAACCTCTTTGTCTTCTTCTAGAATTTTCCATTGTACTTGCACTATCTTTCCTATGTGCACCATCAAATTAGCTCCTATTTGGTTGTTGTTGTGATCGTTGCATTATCTCTTCATGACTCTCCATGGAATAAATGTGTTCTAGCCACATTACCTCAAGAACCATCCCTATGTTAGTATTCAAACAATCTATGGCATTCATCTCCACTCATGTTAGTAAATCTTCCTCCTATAGCCACTAGAATTTTGACCTCTTCACCAATATCCATCACAGCTCTTGCCTCTACCTATATTTAATGTACTACCTTTGTATGACTTGTTGAACTTCTTCTCATGCAATTCCATTGTGTGTTTCTTTGAACGTATTCTTTTGTTACCTCAACCACTTCTCATTTTTTATTATTTTCCTCTACCAACATTCATTTTGTTGTCTTTATGTGCTAAAAAATTATTTTCTTCTTGATGAAAAATTATGGGCTTCCTCAAATTTGCTTAACTTATGAAGGATCATTTCATCTCGAACTACAAAATTCAATCCATTCGCATTCCTTGATACTCTCTAGTTCTCATCATCGTCATGACCCGCGCAAATGAAAATTTGATATAATTATTTTCTATACTCTTGCACACTTTGGTCTCTTTGTCACATGTTTCGCATGTATAAAAAACACTTAGTTACAATCCACTTGAAAAAAATTCTCTCTCGACTTGCATACCATCTTACTCCATGTTTGTATCCTCTCTTTACCCTAGAAAACTCACTCACGCTGCACAAAATCACACCAAACAACAATGTGACCTTTCAATCTAAGAATTGTGAACTTCAACTTATTCAAGTCTTCTTTTTCCTTGTGTTGAATGTACCTGTCCATCTCACAATCAAACCTCTTAAGTGTTCAAGCAATCTATGACCTTTATCTCCACATGTGTAGCACTAAAACTCCCTCTTATAACCACCAAAATTCAAGTCTCCCTCTATATCCACCTTGAGTTTTGCCTCTACCTCTGCCTAATGTACTACCTTCATTCAATGTGTCAACTTTCTCTTCATGCAATTACTTTTCCTATTTATACCTTTCAATTCCTCTTGTAAGTCTTGTTACCCCCATGCCTAGGGGAAACTAGAGGAGATCGTGTCTCATGGCTTGCAATGGAGAACATTATCTCGACCATGATGATGATTAGCATGTCCACAGATGGCAGTCCAGCAACCCCCATCATTCACCTTTACAACTACAGGTCAACCAAGGCTCATCACATTCAAGCAACCCATAGTATGGGAGATGGTAAGCTATCATCACCATGAGGTATGTTAGTCCTTCTTTCATGCAAAGTGATGTGCTTCATTTGTCGAGCATGTGGATGAGGATCTTTGGTTGAAGTTGGATAATGGATCACTGGTTTGGGAAACTCTGTCAGTTGCCCTGTTTCACCTTGGTGGTCAGCTTCTATGCCCTAGTCTCGTGTTGTCACCGCCTACAGAAAAGGGTTACTATTGGGGGGCCCTCACAAGAGTAATGTTCTATTTCCCACCATACTTAACACTTTCCATCCTAGAGCCTCTCATAGTGTACTAAACTTCAACAATGGGTCATGGTTCAGTTTCTCATGAGAAGAAGGGCTAAAGGCCCAAAGGTTGTTTCGCAACTGCTAATAAAAGAATAAGACATTGATGCTAAAGAAAGAAAGGAATGATAACAAAGAGGACTAACAAAAGCCAATCCAAACTTGAGCTCTACTCTTTTAGTGATCACCTCGATCCAAAAAAACAATGTTAATGACTTGAAACCTTACAAAGGGGACTTGCAAATATAATAAAGAAGGATTTATAAAAAAAGGTAGATAATGGGGATTGGAAAAAATAACACGTAAATATGGGGTAACTCAAGAGCAAGCGCACCCTCCACAAAGGTGCTCATAGAAATGGATTCAATAACACCATGAGCCATGAAGTAAGCCCTAAAACTATATCACTATCACACTTACTCTTGAAGGGTTTTTACTTTCCCTTGTCACTTTCGAGACCTATCCCTCTACCCGTGTTATTTTATTTCCTATCTAGGTGGCACACATAATAGGGGTGAATGAAGGCCCCCCCATAGTTAAACTTGGCAACTCACATGGGGTTTTGGGCTAGTGTGATGCTTGAAGGGGATATTGAGGTGAATTATCTTACATGGATTATATGTTAATTTGTAGCGCACTTTGCATGTTTTAAGGACTAATATTTCTTATGAACTTTGGCTAACCATGTTTTATACTTTGATTTGCTTTGGATTTTCTTGACATAGTTCTTTGAGGGACATCCTGGGCTTGTAACCAGGACATTGTGCCTTTACTGCAAGACCTTGGCACGTGTGATGAAGAGCAGTGGGCCATCCAATGACTCACCACCCTCAAATATTGGCTCTCACATCCTCAAGACCCTAGATTATGGAAAGATGGGCTTGGTTTGAGCAGAGTCAGTCATGATGGCACACAAATAGGTTGGAAGCCCCACATGCTGGGCAGAGTACCCCAAGGCCTATTTACACATAGGATGGAGGATGTTGCAGCAGCAATGACTCAGACATTATTCATAGATGAGATGCAACCCTCCTCTCCTTGGACGCACCACCTAGAGGCCCTTGACGTCACCTTGTAGGGTTTGACATTGTTAGGGTTTGATATATGGATGGGTACCAAAGATGATTTGGCATGACCTTTAGTGAAGAGACACCTCACATGACATTGCTTCACCTTCGAGGATGCCATGTGGCCGTTGGAGGCCCTGCCTTAGACTTTGGAGGCTTGACGTCACCCTACCTAGCCTTGACGTCTCACACATGTGGGCCATTTTGATTTATTTTTGCACTTTAGCATTTTGTAAACAGTTAAATGAGGGGTCGATCTCACTTCTAATCTATTGTTGACCTTTTATGTGGAAAAATAAGTTAGGGTAACCTCATATAAAAAGGCTACCCTCACTTTCATTTTTATCATCATCTTTCACTCACCTTTGTAGGTAACACATCTAAAATGTTCACCCTTTTATGGGTAACTACCTCTTCTCTCTCATGCACTTGGTTTGGAATGGTCTCTTGTGGATGGATTTGCTAATTTTGGATGGATATTTCTACAATTAGGGTTACATTCTCTTGGTTTCTTGGACAAAGTAAATTTCTACAATTATTGTTCATGCTATTAATGTTTATGGTGAAATTGTTATTTTATTGTAAGAAGTCTTGTTTGATGAAACCCTAAGAGAGGAACATAAGTGCTTATTCCTCTCACAAGGTTATTTTGTCTAAAATTTGTTATTTGTCTTTGCTAGGGTTAGAACCCTAAAGCCCTAAAGTGCTAGCACTATTGGGTTTTATCCCTAGACATTTGATCTTTGACCTAGTTGAAGCTACAAAGAGAAACAACTTATAGGGCCCAAATGTGCTTGCACCCTATAAGTCCTCTCCTCAAGATCTAAGACCTAAGTCCCAAATGTGCTTGCACCTTAGAGTTTAGATCCTACCCCTTGGTTTCAAGTAGGCCAACCTTCAATCTTAGTTGCATTTGAAAGACTCCATAACCCTTAAAGGCACTAGTCTTAAAGCATTTTCATGGTGAATTGATTGATGAACCCACTCTTTCAAAACTTTCAAGCATCCTACTAACCATACTAACACTAACATCGACAAACTCGCTATATAATTTGTTGTTGTTATAAAAGTTTGCTACAACCATCTAAATTACATTAATTTGTTGCATATACTAATTCTTTGGTGGCTTAACTCATTCAGAAATTACCGTCAACAATTGGATAAGTTTCTATTGGATGTATGCTTAAATTTCATGGTCAATTGTGGTATTTCTAAGCATTATTTATTGATGTTGTTACAAATTACTTATTGCTATTATAAGAGTGTTTTATTGTTGCAATTTGCAACAGCCATAGCAATTTAAACTTGTCTAGTGTCTAGAAGAGGTATGTATTGCATACTTCGACTTGGGAATTGTTATTTATATGTTGCAAAGTGATCTTGTTCCAGGCAGGTACCAAATCGTCTTTAAACCTCTTCTTTTCCCTTGACCTAGACCAATAATTTGGTGATCAAGATAGGGGGTGGTAGGCTTGGCTACTAAACTTGTTATTTGATCCCTTGATGTCACTAGGGAAGCCTCCCTTGTGGTGGACCTCTTCCATCACTAAAATGAGGGAAGTCCCTCCTTAGGTGACAATGGTAGGTTCTTCCATATTTACACAAGATTTGGGGAACTTGCGGATGGCTTTGCACAAGTACAAATCATGCGATAACAAGTCTCTTTGACTACAATTAGATCTCTCTTTCCACCTTTTGTTATCTTGCAAGTACACACTTCGATTGACGTCATATCTTGATCTAGCTCCCTAATTCTCTTACCTAACTCTCATGTTGCTAGTACTTGTCTTCTCCAGCAACTCGACATGGATCTTTTGTTATTACTTTGGCTCCAACCTTGCAACGATGTTTCATCCTAAGGAATCTCGATAGAGTTAGTCCTCTCATACCTCAAGCAATTCAACCCTATAACCTCAAGGGACCTTCCAACACAACTAGGGCAAGGAAGGTATCAAACCCTTCTAAGGGCACATGGTTCTCCATTGAATACATATTCTTATATCATTATATCTTATAGATATAGAGTTTGTATTACTTTGTATTGGAGCTTGGTGCAAGTTCGTCTTGTGGGAGGATTAAATTGTGCATGGAGGATCATTTAAGAGGTGGTACACTCTCTTAGAGCCCTTATCACAACTCTCATCTTCAACCCAAGAATCTTTAGCACCTATAATAGTGCTCATCCAAGTGGGTTATTTCCATTTCTCTCTTATTGTATTTCCAACACTTAGTTCAATTAGCTCATTAAACTAGATTGGGAATTAACCCTAGGTTGACATACATTCCCTTGGTTAATTTGATATTAATTACTTGTTTGGGAAAACCCTAATTGATCTATAGCTCTAGATAACTAATAAAAATTAAAAACCCAATTACTTTGTTGGCCCTTTCTCCCTTCCATTTTCTTACTCTCTTCCTCTCCCGTAGGGTTTCTCATTTTTTCCCTAAAACTATGTGGAAACTCCACTCTCTCACTCATCCTTGTCTGTGGTGTCTACAATAGTGTGGTTCCCCATCCTTACTCATATACTGCCTTTTCATAACTCCACAAGGAAGTTCACCTCAACCCTTCCCTCCCTCATGTGAATCCTTTCTCCTTTCTCCTCCCTTGGTCCATGGACAATGGATTCCCCTTCCCCTCTTCTAACTTTCTCTCTCTATCCCTTACTCTTTCGAGTGTTCAAGATCCCCCAAGTATGTTAGAAGCTCTTTCACTAGGTCTCCTAGCCATAGAACACTTTACGCTCCCAAATTATGCCTCTTTTCTCAATCTCACAACCTAGGTTTCCTCCTTGTCTGAATGCCTTGTTTCATCACCCCAAAACCTTTCTTAGGATCATATCTCCCTCCCTCCTTGCCTTGCATTCAAAAGTTGTATAGAATCCTGCATTTTTTTCTCAACTTTCATTCCACCTTTGCCCCTTCTTAGAATGAGAACCTCATCACTAGCTTGACACAAAGGTCCCTCATCTCCTCCTCCATGTTTGGTCCACATGGTATATGTGTTTCCATCTCACCATGTGATCTCTCATCTGTTCACTATCAAGGCTCCCCTTTGTGAACCTAAACCTTCCATGAACCTTCGAATCAGAATAAGTCTTATCAATGTGGGGCTAGTCTACATTTGAGTATTATGCTTGCAATAACTCAGCTCGGGATGGGTTATCCCATGCCTTAGTTTGAGGCTAATAACCCTCTTTCCTCTTAATCTAGATCTTAAATGTTGTGCTCTTATCATGTGTCGAGCACCCATTGGACAAAATATTGTCATAGTTTGAGAATATTTGTGTTACAACCTCCCTTCTAAAATACATATAAGCTCATTTCCTTGGTCCAATCTACACCCCTCGTCGCAATCACCCTCCTGACTTGAATCCTAGGATATGTTACCCCCATCTCTCTCGTCATTGCCTACCTATATACACTAGAGGCAACTCCTCCTCTCCTGTCTTTCTTCCTTTCCCTCTCCTCACTTTTTGTGCTCTCCTTTTGCTTACCTTTCCTCTGCTTTTTTCTTGGTTGTGCCTCTCCCTAGTCGTTTAGTTGGTGATTAGTTCTCTCTAGATCATTATCATGAGTATGACCCTATGACTCCTCCCTAGTTACGATCAATAATCCCTCTTCTTGGTCTCTTCCCTGAGATGTTGGTTATAAGGGTAACATTTTATAGATTGCAGCTATAGTGTCACTTCCATTTCTCTATCATCTCCTTCATATCACCTCTCGCCTTCACTAGTTCATCCCTAGTATTGTTGCATGTCATCTCTTTCCCTCTCTAGTGCTCCACAAGCATCATCAGCTCTCAAACCTTCGCTAGCTCTTTTCTAGCGTATGTCACCCCATGTTCTCTCTAATGTCCAATTAGGATCACCAGATGTTGCGCTCACACTAGTGATATGACTCCTTTCTCTCATTGGCACCATGTTGATGTAGGTCGTGTGATGCCTTCGATAATGCCTCACTAGCGTTGTCATCTCCCAGCTCTCATTGATTCCATCCTAAAGTTGTCACTGCATGCCTTTGCTTACATCACACCAACTTTGTCACCTACATTTTCTTTCCCCTTCTTTACCTCACCCCCTACCCTTTCCAACTCGAGGCAAGCCACTAACTTTTGTTTTGCAAGCACATGGCTTGGACGCTAAGATCATCATGTCCACATATCGCATGCCTTGGTCAACCTTCTCCAACAACTCTCCAAACAAATTAGTATGGGCATGCCCTCTTACCCTAATCCTCATATTTCTTTTCCACCATTTCTTTCATAATCTAGCTATTGTATTTCTATTAACTAATTATTATATCACTTTTGTAGTAGTTAGGCTTACTTGTGTTTCACTCAATAGTCTACATGTTACTCTACTAAAATAGTAAGATTTACTTTTCTCGTTTCATAGTTTAGTTGTTTTTCTTTCAGTAGTTAAACCTATTTGTCTCCATTCTCAACATTTTTTGTTTATCATACACTTCGTCGCTTCTTTTTCTTTCATTTTCTCTATCTCTTAAATAATTGATATCATATAACATAGTTACCGACTTGACAAGAACACTCAAGAGTTCTCATTTTTTAGAGGTCATATTTAATGGTTGTTTTTACCCTCATTTTGAAAAGTTGTTCTACCTAGAGCACTCTATTTTGAGGGGTTAAAATTGCCACCTTTGTAACCATAGCAATAATAGCTTCATAATATTGCCAACGAAAACCTTAAACTCAACCCCTGAATCAAAGAGTGGCATTGACAACAACATCATTTTTTCAAGGTTAAAATTGCAAATACTTTGAAACCATGGACTTAAAAACTAATACCATTGCAACCAAAATCTTAAAATCAACCCTTGAATCAAAAAGTGGTGCTCCCAATAGAACATGTTTTTTTTATAGGGCTAAAATTACAACTTTTTTCAAATTATGACCTTGAAAATAAGTATCCTTGCAACCAAAATATTAAAATCAACCCCTGAATCAAAAAGTGGTGCTATTATTTTTGGGGGGGCTAAAATTACAACTTTAAAATCACGACATTAAAATCAATATCCTTGCACCAAAATTTTAAAATCAACCCCTGAATCGAAAAGATGTGCTATCAATAGCACCATCTTTTTTTTCAAGTTTAAAATTACAATATTTTTTAAACCGTCACATAAAAGCCCAATACTATTGCATACAAAATCATAAAAAAAAATAGAACATTGAAAAAAATGATAAATAAATAAAAATAAGAGAAAAAAAACATTAAAGAAAAGGGGTGAAAAGAACCCGAAACTAAAAAAAAGTTATCCCTTTTATAAATAAAATTTTAAAAAATACATTTATTTTTAATTGTTTTAAAAACATTTTAAATTAAAAAAAAAAATCATTAAAAAAACATAGTTAAAGAAAATATGATTAAAAAAAGAAAAATTAAAATAAAATTGTAATGTCGAACAAATTTAAAAAAATGAAATTATATAAATAAATTAAAATAAAATTAATCAAATTTTCAAAAAACACTTTGAAATATATGGGGGATTCGTGGAATTGCCCCTGCCTTGTTATCGTTGCTACTCTCTTTTTTGCGTTGTCTTCTTTCACTTTGCTCACTTATGTGGCATATCCATGTGTAACATGTGCAATCATCTCAATGATATCTCTCTATCATCGTTTTGCACAAGAAGCCCTTTCTTGAGTCCCTCTACCTTAGCCTAGGTGTATATGATACGGATTATTTTTGGAATGAAATGAAAGCAGAGACATTACGATGAAACACACATAAAAATTGCTAGAAACAGAGAAATACAGTAATACATGATTTCTATTAATGAAAGAAATGTACAGACACTGTAAAAATACAGAGTGCAAGACTCGCTAGAATGGTGGCATCTTTATCTCTGAGAAGAGATGTGACGGCTACGCTCATTCGCGAGAAAATGACTACAATGAGACTTTGAAGGCCTTTTTATGATAAACACGAATGCCAAAACCCTAGACATCCAAAAACATAACCCTAGGAGATGAAGCGCCAAAAGTCATGTGGACCTCGTTGCGGTAAGTTGATACATTAACTTCCCAAGGTCATAACTTTTGCATACAATCTTCGTTTTAGACGTGTGATAGCCCTTTGGAAAGGTCTTTTCGAGAACTACGCATTATGTTGTCAAACTATGACTTTGTCTACAATTTGAATGTGGCAAGCCAAAAAAGCATTGTTTAGAGCCCCAAAATAGCCCTGGAAGTACAAAAAGATGTACTAACATGAAAACTTCCAAAATAAGTCAGATGGAATAGGTGGGCAGCCACCAATATCCACCTGAATGTTGTGTAGGGCTTCAGGACAGCCCCGTAAGTGAAGAACCCACAATTACAAAGAAATATCCCCATTACAGAGAAACGTGTTGAGCTGAAAACTATCAAGATGAGCCAGTTGGAATTTGGAACAGGTGGGTGGCCACCAATATACACTTGGATCAATCATCCCCCCTTAGGAAGCAATGGTCTCCATTGTGTTGAGTTTCCGAGGAAGACGGGAAATCGTTTTCTGAATCTGAATCTTGGTGAGTTGTGTGCCTTGTTGGAGAAGTTGTGTTGCTTGGTCTGTGGAAGGTTGTTACGAACCTGTTGTTGGCGGGGTTAAATTTGTTCCACCTACTTGTTGTCTCTAGGCTCGACAGGGCATTGTGTAGGCACCCTTGTAGGTGAAGAAACAATATCTTCTTTCTCTTCTGCAATATGCTTCTTCTTTATAGAAGGTGTTGAGGTTGCAGTGGTTGTAGTGGTCTTTTGTGCACTCTTTGAATAGACTGTGAAGAGGATGAATCTTGCAGTATGAGAGATTAGTTTGTGACACTGTTTTGTTGGAACAATAGTCGGAACTACCTCTGGTATCCTATAGAGTTGACCCCCCAGAGTAATTATCACACTATGGAGTCGAGACTAATAAACAACATGACATTTCGACATATATGGTTGGCCCAAAACAACATCACAGACATCAAGAGGGGCAACATCACACACTACCTCATCCTTGAAGGGTTGGATGTCATAGGATAGGGAACACTGTTGGCTGACTCGGAGATCTCATCCCTGGTGAAGCCACCCGATGTTGTCTGGTTGCAAGTGTGGTGTTGTCAACAATCCCAACTGTTTGACGACCTAAGTTAAGATGAGGTTCTTCTAGTTGTCACTATCAACAATGAAATGCACTGAGGTCCCCTTCACCCACATCTGTGAATGGAAGAGGTGCTCCCCCTCTTTAGAATCTACTGGTTCTTCTAGTTGCATTAGTGTGGTCACAACAATAGAAGTAGGGTCTGCGTCGATGATTTGTCTGTTTTCAATATTTTCTTGATCAAATTCTGAATCAAGGTTCGGCTCCTTGTCTTTGACCTCGGCCACCAATGACTGTATCGAGCAACATTCATCGGTGTTGTGCCAGGGGATTTTGTGGAAGTCGCACCACTTCCCAGTGTCATTCTTTGTCTTTCCTTTACCCTTCTTCTCTTGTGTCTTGTATTGGTTGTCGGAAGGTTGTTGGTTAGGGTCATCTTTACCATGCTTTGGTTTTTGAGGATTTGCGGACCCGAAATCCCATTTTTTCTGGTGCCTAAATTTATGTTCGATTTTGACAGCATATTGATAGGCAGCTCCCAATGATGAGATGTTTAGGAAATCCATTTCGATTTAGATGTACCTATGCAGAGCCCACGATATTTCAGAACCAAATGTCGCTCAGAGTATTTGATACCTAGCTTGGTGCGCAAGGTATGGAAAGTATTTGTGAACTCTGGCACTGTTTGGCTCTTCTCTTGCCGCAGTGTGGCCCATCTCATGTACTAGTCTTCATAGTTATCAACAGGGTAGTATTGTTCCTTGACCGCATCCCAGGTGGTCTCAACCCCATATATTCCAGATTCCTCTATGGATCTTTGCTCCTAGTAAATTCCCCACCAATATTTGACATGGGAAAGAACCTTGAGTGTGAAGGTGATCTTTTCCCTATCGGAAAAATTGTGAACAGAGAAATAACCTTCTAGCAGATTCAACCATTTCTCTAGGGAATCTGCATCTATATGACCTTCAAATACGGGAATATCAAAATTAACTTGTACCTTGAAGGGAGAGGTTCCTCCAAAGTGGTCGCTTGATGAAGATGTGTTTGTTGCTATCGACAGGCATTGAAGGATTTGGGAAAAATTCTTCATCATTTCATCCCTTTGTCGCGCGAGAGCTTGCTCAAGCAACAGGTTAATAGAATCTTCTACTCTGTCATTTTTCTTTTCTATCGCCATAGAGGGCTTCTTAGGCATGCGAGAGTGATTGTCCTCAAGAGAGACAAACTCAAGACCCAACAAACTATACTCGGACATTGTCGAGGACATGCACTGAAAAACGATTAAGAGAAGCCTGCTTTGATACCACTAATCTAGATTATTTCCGAAACGAAATGAAAGCAAAGATATTACAATGAAATACACAAAAATTTCTAGAAATAGAGAAATACAACAATACATGATTTTTATTAATGAAAGAAATGTAGAGAGACTATAAAAATACAGAGTGCAAGACTTGCTAGAATGGTGGCAGTGTTATCTCTGAGAAGAGATGTGACGGCTATGCTCATTCGTAAGAAGATGACTACAATGAGACTTTAAATACCTTTTTATGATAAACATGAATGCCAAAACCCTAGACATCCAAAAACCTAACTCTAAGATATGAAGTGCCAAAAGTCATGTGGGCCCTGTTGGGGTAAGTTAGTACATCAACTTCCCAAGGTCATAACTTTTGCATACGATCTTCGTTTTAGGCATGTTATAGCTCGTTCGAAAGCTCTTTTCGAGAACTACACATTATGTTGTCAAACTCTGACTATGTCTATAGTTTGACTGTGGCAAGCCAAGAAAACATTGTTTAGAGCCCCAAAACAACCCTAGAAGTACAAAAAGATGTACCAACAAGAAAACTTCCAAAATAAACTAGTTGGAATAGTTGGGCGGCCACCAATATCCACATGAATGTTGTGTAGGGCTTCAGAACAGCCTCGTAAGTGCAAAACCCACAATTACAAAGTAATGTCCCCATTATAGAGGTGTTAAGGTCCTAACCCGCACATAGGTAGATCAATGTATTCGGATGTAATAAAGGTCAATATTAATAAGGCCTTTCAATAAAATAGAATAAGGCGGATGTAAGAAGACATAATAGA
>JASDQU010108141.1:107270-117849 GCA_032191745.1 Picea mariana | reverse complement strand
ATATTTTTTTTTTCTTTTGGAAAAAAGGGGGGAAATGGGGGAGGGGCAATTCCATGAATCCCCTCGTCTCCACACACACTTTACATCCCACCCGCACCTTCTAAGGCCCCCCAACTTGGAGGAGTGGTGGGTCGTTCCTTTAAGCAATGGGTGCAGCGGGTGCTAGTCCCCTCCTTTGGCAGAGCTAGTCGTTGCTCAATTGAGTGGTGGCAACGCTAGCTCTACTGGGGCGGGGGACTAACACCCCCAACCACCATTACTCTAAGTTGAGAAGGGAGACAGGGGTGGGGTGATTTTGAAAATCATCCCCTCCCCCGAAATCGCCCCGCAACCATAGCATTAATAGCTTCATAATATTGCCAACGAAAACATTAAAAGCAACCTCTAAATCAAAGAGTGACACTAACAGCAACGCCATTTTTTCAAGGTTAAAATTGCAACTACTTTGAAACCATGGACTTAACAATTGGTATTGTTGCAACTAAAATCTTAAAATCAACCCTTGAATCAAAAAGTGGTGCTCCTAATAGCACATTATTTTTGTTATGACTAAAAATACAACTTTTTTGAAATTGTGGCCTTGAAAATAAGTATCCTTGCAATCAAAATCTTAAAATCAGTCCCCAAATCAAAAAGTGGTGTTCCAATAGCACCCCCTTTTAGGGGGGGCTAAAATTACAACTTTGAAATCACGACATTCAAAATCGACACCCTTGCAACCAAAATATTAAAATCAACCGCCGAATCAAAAAGATGTGTTATCAATAGCACCATATTTTTTTTGAAGTTCAAAATTATAACATTTTTTAAACTATGGCCTAAAATCCCGATACTATTGCATATGAAATCATAAAAAAAAAACATTGAAAAAATAGAATAAATAAATAAAAATAACAAAGAAAAACTGAAAAAAGAGGAAAAATAACCCGACACAGGAAAAAAGCTATCCTTTTTATAAATAAAATTTTAAAAAATACATTTAGATTTCTATTTTTAAAAAACATTTTAAGTTTCAAAAAAAAAGACATATTTAAAGAAAAATGATATATATAGAGATTTTTTTTTAAGTATGTATGTGTGTGAAGGGGAGCTAATGGTTAAGAACATGTGTTTCCTCCTTGGAGGTCACAGGTTCAAATCTAGAGGGGGTAGAGTATGTACACCTCCATATACTTTAGCAATCAAATCGTTGTGTAGAGGGGGTCCCTTGTCCCACAAACAAGGGGGTCTATTACACCAATTTGGTGTCTTCCTTTATTGTGACCTTCAAATTAGAATACTACTACTACTATTATTATATCTTTTTTTTTGTATTTTAGAATTTGTTTTAAAAAAAAATTGGTAAGAGTTTTTTTTTTTAATTTCATTCTAAATTAATCTTTTTTCACTGTGTTTTTTTCAATTACTTTTCTATTTAAAATGTTTTATTTTGTTTTTTGTTTTTATTTATAATGTAAATTTTTTAAAAATTTGTTTATAAAAAACATGGTTTTTTCTTGTTTTGAGGTTCTTTTCCCCTCTTTTTTTCTGTTTTTTCCTCTTATTTTTATTTTTTTTTCATTTTTTCAATGTTTTGTTTTTTTATAATTCCATATGCAACAGTACTAGGCTTTTAGGTCATGATTTCAAAAGTGTTGTAATTTTAAGCCCAATAAAAATATGATGCCACGGATAGCACATATTTTCAAATCGGGGGTTGATTTTAAGATTTTGATCACAAGGATATTGATTTTAAAGGTCGTGATTTCAAAAAAGTTGTAATTTTTGCCCCCAAAAAAGAGCAGGTGCTACTGAGAACATTTATTATCGATTCAAGGGTTGATTTTGGTTGTAATGGTACCAATGGTTAAGTCTACAGTTTCAAAGTAGTTACAATTTTTACCTTGAAAAAAAAGGGTGCTACTATTGGTGCCACTTTTCAATTCGGAGATTGATTTTAAGTTTTTTATCAACAATATTACAAGGTCGTTTATGTGATGGTGGCAAAAGGTGGTAATTTTAATCCCGAAAGAAAAATGGTGCTATTAGTAGCACCACATTTCAATTTGGGGGCTGATTCTGGTGTTTTTGAACCAAAAACATGGATTTTTAGGGATAAAGATCTCATTTTGAGGTCACAGTGTTTGTCAAGTTGATAACTATGTTATATTACCTATGTAGGTGCATGATGTATTTACTCTTTTTGTTGATTATTAGGGCAGGCGGTGTCCATGCAAAAGTCTAGAACTTAAGTGAAGTTTAACAATGGAGACTACCCTCTCACCATGTTTGTATATTAGTTTTTGTCACATGCATTAATAAGTTCTTCCTCATGCATCATTGCCTTGTTATCATTGCTACTCTCATTTTTACATTGTCTTCTTTCACTTTGCTCACTTATGTGGCATATCCATGTGTAACATGTGCAATCATCTCAATGATATCTCTCTATCATCCTTTTGCACAAGAAACCCTTTCTTGAGTCCCTCTACCTTAGCCTAGGTGTTTATGATCCGGATTATTTTTGGAACGAAATGAAAGCAGAGATATTACAATGAAATACACATAAAAGTTGCTAGAAACAGAGAAATACAGTAATACATTATTTCTATTAATGAAAGAAATGTACAGACACTATAAAAATACAGAGTGCAAGACTCGCTAGAATAGTGGCATCTTTATCTCTGAGAAGAGATGTGACGGCTACGCTCATTCGCAAGAAGATGACTACAATGAGGCTTTGAAGGCCTTTTTATGATAAACACGAATGCCAAAACCCTAGACATCCAAAAACATAACCCTAGGAGATGAAGTGACAAAAGTCATGTGGACCTCGTTGCGATAAGTTAGTACATTAACTTCCCAGGGTCGTAACTTTTGCATACGATCTTCGTTTTAGATGCGTGATAGCCCTTTGGAAAGGTCTTTTCGAGAACTACACATTATGTTGTCAAACTCTGACTTTGTCTACAATTTGAATGTGGCAAGCCAAGAAAACATTGTTTAGAACCCCAAAAACGGCCTTGGAAGTATAGAAAGATGTACTAACATGAAAAGTTCCAAAATAAGTCAGTTGGAATAGGTGGGCAGCCACCAATATCCACCTGAATGTTGTGTAGGGCTTCAGGACAACCCCGTAACTGAAGAACCCACAATTACAAAGAAATATCCCCATTACAGAGAAACGTGTTGGGCTGAAAACTGTCAAGATGAGCCAGTTGGAATTTGGAATAGGTGGGTGGCCACCAATATACACTTGGATCAATCATCCCCCCTTAGAAAGCAATGGTCTCCATTGTGTTAAGTTTCCAAGGAAGACGGGAAAGCGTTTTCTGAATCTAAATCTTGGTGAGTTGTGTGCCTTGTTGGAGAAGTTGTATTGCTTGGTCTGTGGAAGGTTGTCACGAACCTGTTGTTGGCGGGGTTAAATTTGTTCCACCAACCTATTGTCTCTAGACTTGACAGGGCATTGTGTAGGCACCCTTGTAGGTGAAGAAACAATATCTTCTTTCTCTTCTACAATATGCTTATGCTTTATAGAAGGTGTTGAGGTTGCAGTGGTTGTAGTGGTCTTTTGTGCACTCTTTGAACATACTGTGAAGAGAATGAATCTTGCAATATGAGAGATTAGCTTGTGACATTGTTTTGGTGGAACAATAGTCGGAACTACCTCTGGTATCCTATAGAGTTGACCCCCAGAGTAATTATCACACTATGGGGTCGAGACTCATAAACAGCATGACATTTCCACATATATGGTTGGCCCAAAACAACATCACAGACATCAAGAGGGGCAACATGACACACTACCTCATCCTTGAAGGGTTGGATGTCATAGGACAGGCAACACTATTGGCTGACTCGGAGATCTCGTCCCTGGTGAAGCCACCCGATGTTGTATGGTTGCAAGTGTGGTGTTGTCGACAACCCCAATTGTTTGGCGACCTAAGTTAAGATGAGGTTCTTCTAGCTGCCGCTATCAACAATGAAATGCAACGAGGTCCCCTTCACCCACATCTGTGAATGGAAGAGGTGCTCCCCCTCTTCAGAATCTACTGGTTCTTCTAGTTTCATTGGTGTGGTCACGACAGTAGAAGTAGGGTCTACGTCGATGATTTGTCTGTTTTCGATATTTTCTGGATCGGATTCTAAATCATGGTTCGGCTCCTTGTCTTTGACCTTGGCCACCAATGACTGTATCGAGCAACATTCATCGGTGTTGTGCCAGGGGATTTTGTGGAAGTCGCACCACTTCCCAATATCATTCTTTGTCTTTCCTTTACCCTTCTTCTACTGTGTCTTGTATTGGTTGTCGGAAGGTTGTTGGTTAGGATCATCTTTACCAAGATTTGGTTTTTGTGGATTTGCGGACCCAAAATCCCATTTGTTCTGGTGCCTAAATTTATGTTCGATTTTGACAGCATATTGATAGGCAACTCCCAATGATGAGATGTTTAGGAAATCCATTTCGATTTAGATGTACCTATGCAGAGCCCACGATATTTCAGAACCAAATGTTGCTCGGAGTATTTGATACCTAGCTTGGTGCACAAGGTATGGAAAGTATTTGTGAACTCCGGCATTGTTTGGCTCTTCTCTTGCCGCAGTGTGGCCCATCTCATGTACTGGTCTTCATAGTTACCAACAAGGTAGTATTGTTCCTTGACCACATCCCAGGTGGGCTCGGCCCCATATATTCCAGATTCCTCTGTGGATCTTTGCTCCCAGTAAATTCCCCACCAATATTTGACATGGGGAAGAGCGTTGAGGAGTGCGAAAGTGATCTTTTCCCTGTCAGAAAAATTGTGAACAGAGATATAACCTTCTAGCAGATTCAACCATTTCTCTAGGGCATCTGCATCTATCTGACCTTCAAATATGGGAATATCAAAATTAACTTGTACCTTGAAGGGAGAGGTTCCTCCAAAGTGGTCGCTTGATGAAGATGTGTTTGTTGCTATCGACAGGCATTGAAGGATGTGGGAAAAATTCTCCATCATTTCATCCCTTTGTCGCGCGAGAGCTTGCTCAAGCAACAAGTTAATAGAATCTTCTACTCTATCGTTTTTCTTTTCTGTCGCCATAGAGGGTTTCTTAGGCATGCGAGAGTGATTGTCCTAAAGAGAGACAAACTCGAGACCCAACTAACTATACTCGGACATTGTCGAGGACATGCACTGTAAAACGATTAAGAGAAGCCTGCTTTGATACCACTAATCCAGATCATTTTCGGAACGAAATGAAAGCAAAGATATTACAATGAAATACACATAAACATTTCCAGAAACAGAGAAATACAACAATACATGATTTTTATTAATGAAAGAAATGTACAGAGACTATAAAAATATAGAGTGCAAGACTTGTTAGAATGGTGGCAGCGTTATCTCTGAGAAGAGATGTGACGGCTACGCTCATTTGTAAGAAGATGACTACAATGAGACTTTAAATACCTTTTTATGATAAACATGAATGCCAAAACCCTAGACATCCAAAAACCTAACCCTAGGAAATGAGGCGCCAAAAGTCATGTGGGCCCTGTTGGGGTAAGTTAGTACATTAACTTCCCGGGGTCATAACTTTTGCATACGATCTTCGTTTTAGGCGCATTATAGCCCGTTCGAAAGCTCTTTTTGAGAACTACACATTATGTTGTCAAACTCTGACTCTGTCTACAGTTTGACTGTGGAAAGCCAAGAAAACATTGTTTAGAGCCCCAAAACAACCCTAGAAGTACAAAAAGATGTACCAACATGAAAACTTTCAAAATAAACCAGTTGGAATAGTTGGGCGACCACCAATATCCACATGAATGTTGTGTAGGGCTTCAGGACAGCCTTGTAAGTGAAAAACCCACAATTACAAAGAAATGTCCCCATTATAAAGGAATGTGTTGAGCTAAAAACTGTCAAGATGAACCAATTGGAATTTGGAACAAGCAGGTGGCCACCAATATCCACCTGGATCAGTATATGACCTCAAAGGGATGTCTAACGCTTTGGTAGGATCCATGGTCATTTTCTCTCTCTTGTGCTTTGACCCTTACTCACTTATTTGATTCACTTTAACCCTTTAGGGCACTCGTTTGGAGTATTTCCTTACTCGATGGGTTTAGTTTGGGGCATAAGCCCCTAAATAGGTCCAATTTGGGGTGTAAACTCTTAATAGGGTCCATCATTACTTAGGATGCTTCATTAGAGGTTTACGATGACCCGTATCCATTTGGGTTTTCTATTTACAAAGTAAAGCGTGTCAAACATCCTTAACATTTATTGGTCTCAAGGCACTAAGTGAATCATAAATTTCCTCACCATATGGCCATTGTCTCATGCCTCACAAAACAAAGAACCTATTTTATAAGAAAACCCCACAGTGTGACCTCATAAACTTCCATTATTGAAACAAACCGAGTGGTTTAATCTTTTCATATAGGTCTCTATCTAATGATTAATTTTTTGTTCACTTACACCTTGAGGTCATTTCAAAAATTTGTGGGAGGCATTCAAACCATGTAGTTTGAATTTTCCATACAAGTATCTCTCTCTAACAATTAGTTTTTGGTTCACTTATGGCTTGAGATCATCCATTTTCCTATTTATACCATTAAATCTTCTTTGTATGTCTCCAAATCCTCTTGGATCTCTCTCCACCTTTCATTATTTTGCAAGTACACACTTGGATTGGTGTCAATTGTCAATCTAGCTCCCTAACTCTCTTACCAGGCTCTTATGTTGGTTATATATGTCCTCTTTGGCACCTCAACAAGGATCTATTTTCATTAGTTTGGCACCAACCTTGCAAGGTTGTTGTCTAATCCTAGCACATCTCAAAATGCATAGTCCTCTCATACCTTACGTAATTCCACCCTACAACCTCAAGGGAGGTTCCAACAAACTTGGGGCTAGAGAGGTATTAAACCCTTCTGCGAGCACTTGTCTCCATTCAAAACATATTGGTCTAAAATTATATGCAGTTGATCTAGTGTTTTATTACTTTTTAAGGGAGATTGAAGCAACATGATTTTGCAGGAGGATTGAGATATGTGTGAGGGATCATTTAGGAGGTGGAACGTTGCCTTGGAGCCCTATCACAACTCTCATCTCCAACACCTAGAGAAATGCTCATTCGAGTTCTTTCATTTTCTCTCCTCTTTAATTTCTAGTGCTTTGTTTAATTAGTTCACCAAAGGAGACTGGAAATTTACCCTAGGTTAGCTTGTAGTTCCTTTGTTGATTTGTTGTTAATTACTTGTTGGAAACCCTACCTAAGGTACGCTAATTGATCTACAATGACCTAAATCCAATTGGGTTTGTTATTTATAGAGTACAATGAATGAAACTTCCTTAATATTGATTGATCTCAAGGTGCTAAGTGAACCACAAATTTCCTCACCATACTACCATTGTCTCCTGCCTCACGAAACAGAGAGCCTATTTTCTGGGAAAACCCCACAGTATGACCTCAAAAACTTACAGTATGCAATGAAACTAAGTGTTTTAACCTTTTCATATAAGCCTCTCTCCAATGGTTACTTTTCCATTCATTTACGCCTTGAGGTCGTTTCATAAACTTGTGGAATGCAATCAAACAGTGTGATTTGAATTTTCCATACAAGTCTGTCTCTCTAACAATTAGTTTTTTGTTCACTTATGTCTTGAGATCATTCATTTACCTACTTATACCATTGAATTCCTCTTTGCAAGTCTCTTCAACTCCTCTTGGATCTCTCTCCACCTTTCGCTATCTTGTAAGCACACACTCAGATTGGTGTCAAATCTCAATCTAGATCTCTAACTCTCTTACCAATATTTTGCATTGCTTTTGCAGGGTTGTTGTCTCATCCCAACACATCTCAAAATTCTTAATCCTCTCATACATTGGACAATTGCACCTTACAACCTCAAGGAGGTTCCAACAAAGTTGGGGAATAAGAGGTAATAAATCCATACATAGGCACTTGTGCCTCCTTTTAATACATATTACTATACAATCATATATGGTTGATCTAATGTTGTATTACTTTTTTTATGAGATCGATGCAAATCAATTTTACAAGAGGATTGGCCTATGTCTGGAGGATCATTTAGAAGGTGGAACGTTGTATTAGACCCATGTCACAACTCTCATCTTCAACACCTACAACAATGCTCATTCAAATGAGATGTTTCATTTTCTCTCCTCTTTAACTTTTAGCACTTTGTTAATTAGCTCACCAAAGGAGATTGGAAATTAACCATAGGTTAGCTTTCATTTCCTTTGTTAATTTGATGTTAATTACTTGTCAAAAACCCTAACTGAGGTACCTTAATCGACCTACAACCGTATATAGCTAACTAAGATTTTAAACCCTAATTAATCTAGTGGCATTTCTCCCTTCCCTTTTCTTCCTCCCCCTATTTCTATTTTTTCCCTAAAACTAACTGGCAACTGCCTTCTCTCCTTCCTCTTTGTTGGTGGTGTTTTTGGTAGGGTGATTCCCCATCCCTACTCATATGCTACATGCACTATTCTATTAATTGTGTTTTTATACACACCATCATTCACCTTCTGCCTCCAAACATGTCTATAATTCTATACACTTCATCGAGTTTCCTCAATTATGCTTAAAAAGGGCATACATCTAGATGTTCCTACATCATAGTTGATGACATTTTATTTGTCGTAAATACATAATGTTAAAAATAATATAAATTGTTTAATGATTCAATATATTAAGATACTTTAGGTGATTATTCATGGCTCCTTTATATGATCATATTCCATTAGAAAGCATGGTGGTTTGTCAAACCTTCAATTAAGATGACAAGACAATTTCCCACTTATTTTCATTTATATCTTCATCATTTTTATAAAATTCTCATCCAATTACTAAATTGTTTTTGTAAATCTATTTTTTTATTATTAAATTATAACTTGATGCAAATGAAATGTGTAATTGTCCCCTTGGTTTATACATGAGTTTGTAAGGCTTGTTTTACGGTAGCCAAACAGAAGTTGCCTGCTTAGATGTAACCCAAAACTTGAGTTTATGGGGTTATATCATAATATACTTATCTCAAAAAATAAGATGTATATTTTACTTATGTTCCACAAGTGCATTATGATTCATCGTTCTTATCTTATTTCCCCCTTTGAACACTTTCAAATAAGTTATAATATAATTATAAGCCAAATAGAATCTCAGTTTTTCCCTTACTATCATGTTATTTGTTGAAGCTAGAGTGAGATGCAAGGGACATTTCTTTAAGAACTTTCTTCTTCATGTTTGATGTAAGGAATATGTTTTTGTTATATAGTTTTTTTTTCCCATACCCATCTCTTTCTATATAGTTTGTTTTTCCCATATTCATCTTTACTCAACAATATAACTTCAAGATGGCTTCATGTAGATTATCCTCTTTCTAAACAAGCTTCCATTTAATTAGTTATTAATGTAGAGATTTCTTAACATATTTCGTAAAAAATAAAATAGAGACACCTTATTCAATCATTTTATATTATTATAACCATGTCGACTTAGCTTGGGAAAAAAAAGTTTACGAATACCAACAACTCTCATTTGGGTATTTTGTTCATGACACCAAACATAATGCCTCACACAAAATAAAAGATTGCATATTCAATCTTTATAATTGACTTTCAAAAATAGTTATTTTTATGTGTGGTTCTAAGAGATTTATTAATGGGTTATTGTTTATGGTTAGGGGTTTTTGTAATATGGATAAACATGTGGGATCTTATAATTTTATTGTATCTTTAACATTTCCCATGAGTATATGGAGAACTAGCCTTTTCAAAGTAAATGAAAATCCTATAACAACCAAAAATACATTTCTTATTATACCAATTTGGAGCATTTCAGGTGGTAATAAAACTTGGATCGATCCTAAACCAATACTTAGAATCATATATTCTCCTAGTTAGAACTTGTGATATGCATATCTAACTTTAATGAAATCATATTTATTTGAAGATGAGATTTCAAAATTTCCAAAAATATAATCCATACAACATCGACCTTGAAAACAATCAAGTAAAAGGGTTAAAAATAGTTCATAATCAATTACTTATAACTTATGATTGGAAGATCCAAATCATTTGATTTAAAAGTTGTTTGAAAGAGATGCAAAAGGAGAAAAGTTGCTTGGGTCATATTGATTGGTGGTTATATTTAGATTTCAGGTTGGTGGTCTTGAAAGTCTTAATTGTGTTGATAACAATAGCAACCTAAGACAAAAGCTTCACAAATTTCAACTCAATACTCAAATGGGGGTGGAAATAGAAACGTTTTAAAGATGCATAAAAGTATATCTGAAAAAATTTCAATTTCATATTCATGTTAAAGAAGGATACATTGATTGTAGATTGACCTATGGTTCAAATACAACTCCCCTACCCCAACATTATTTATTACAACTTTTTTGTCATATGTACCTATGGCATATTAGTTTCTATGCAATAATATGGACAAGTGTTTTTGTGTGGCTGGAATTTAATTTCAATGATCCAAAATAAAGAAAAGACTTATCATGAGAGATCAAGTATAGAGAAAGATGACAACTGGTTGAATCATTGGAAGAACAATATTTCATTGTTTTCA